>WBZZ01000293.1:107500-110000 GCA_019918135.1 Paulinella micropora
ATAACGAAAAAGTTTCGCTAAAATGTGATATGAGAGGGGAGAATGTGGTAAAGTCTCCTGGAAATCGCCGCAAATGCCGCAAAGCTTTCGCTCCGCTTCCATTCCCGTCTTAATGGCCGATTTTGTCATGTAGGTAATGGGCAAAGTGGCAATCCAGAAGGCAGCCAAAATCGCCGCCGAGAAAGTCGCGCAACGAGTGGGGTCCTCATCACATCACATCACATCACATGTAATCTCATCTCATCATGTAATCTCATCTCATCTCATCTCTCCTCTCATATCCTCTTATCTCCTCTCATCTCCTCTCTCCTCTCATCTCACCTCATCTCATGTCATATCACATCATACATCATATATCAGGTCGGAGGTGGCGCAGTCGGCAGTGTCCAAGTTCCCACCTCACATCGCATCACATCACATCACATATCATACATCACATGTCATTTTTCATATATCATACATCATACATCAGGTCGGAGCTGGCGCAGTCGGCAGTGTCCAAGTTCCCACCTCACATCACATCATATCACATCACATCACATATCATATCATTTATCATTTATCATACATCACATATCATATATCATATATCATATATCATACATCAGGTCGGAGCTGGCGCAGTCGGCAGTGTCCAAGTTCCCACCTCACATCACAACACATCATATCACATCACAACATATCATATCCTTTATCATTTATCATACATATCATATATCATATATCATACATCATACATCAGGTCGGAGCTGGCGCAGTCTGCAGTGTCCAAGTTCATACCCGTAGGAGCGGTGTATGCAATGGTGGTCGAGGTAATTGTAATGATGATAACGAGGATTAATGATGATGATAATGATGATGATAATGGTGATAGTAGTAGTACTACTACTAGTAACTAGTAGTAGTAGTAGTAGTAGTAGTAGTAGTAGTAGTAGTAGTAGTAGTAGTAGTAGTAGTTACTAATAGTAGTACTAGTACTAGTAGTAGTAGTAGTAGTAGTAGTACTAGTTACTAGTAGTAGTACTAGTAGTAGTAGTACTAGTAGTAGTAGTACTAGTAGTAGTAGTAGTAGTAGTAGTAGTAGCAATAATAATAATAATAATACTATATCTGAGGCGTACTGATGCAGCTGATGGCATATCCTCAACGGACATAAGCCTCCAATACCCTCGTTCGAGGTCCTCCACCCCCCCGTGTCAGTCTCTCGCCTGATGATCGGGGCCACCGATGGAGCTCCTGAGGGCAAGACTGCACTAAGCCGAGGTTATTCCGCAGTCCCAGCAACCTCTTGCAAGACGTCACCGAATGTGCAAGTGCATACACCAAGCGCGGTTGCTAGAGCTGCCTCGAAACCCCACCCATAACAATCTGGTGTCTGCTGGGTCCTGGGCTATCAACCAGCATATGCGGAGTTTAAGATCTTTTACGCGCGCAACGACCCTCCTCCCCAGCATCTACCACCAAAGGGTTATGAGTTGGCGTCACAGTTTAACGCCTTGAGGCCATTGGGCTGGAACTCTGTTTAGCAAGTGTGACTAGGTTTTTTCATCGGGATTTCCCTCAAATATGTCACAGTCAACACTCCAAGGCAGATTTACTATATCTGAGGCGTACTGATGCAGCTAATGGCATATCCTCAACGGACATAAGCCTCCAATACCCTTGTCCGAGGTCCTCCACCCCCCGTGTCAGTCTCTCGCCTGATGATCGGGGCCACCGATGGAGCTCCTGAGGGCAAGACTGCACTAAGCCGAGGTTATTCCGCAGTCCCAGCAACCTCTTGCAAGACGTCACCGAATGTGCAAGTGCATACACCAAGCGCGGTTGCTAGAGCTGCCTCGAAACCCCACCCATAACAATCTGGTGTCTGCTGGGTCCTGGGCTATCAACCAGCATATGCGGAGTTTAAGATCTTTTACGCGCGCAACGACCCTCCTCCCCAGCATCTACCACCAAAGGGTTATGAGTTGGCGTCACAGTTTAACGCCTTGAGGCCATTGGGCTGGAACTCTGTTTAGCAAGTGTGACTAGGTTTTTTCATCGGGATTTCCCTCAAATATGTCACAGTCAACACTCCAAGGCAGATTAAATAATAATAATAATAATAATAATAATAATAATAATAATAATAATAATAATAATAATAATGTGATGTATCTCCTGCCAATTGCTGAGCCAAAAGGCCATGTGCATCCAGTCCTCCATTCCATAAGGAAAGTCTCCACACCAATCGGTGGAATAAAGGAAGTGACGGCATAGAACATTACTCTAGGAGCTTTACCAATCAGCCCATTGAAAAGGACCAATGGCCCCCCCCTGCCCCGTCGACAGGGTACGTTCAATTGCCGGAGGCACCGGCAAGTCCTGCCAAAAAACAAGGAATTTTGGCATTCAGGACCCTCCCCTAACGAAAATATTTGCGTGAATTCCAAAAAAAAATTTATATCAGCATCAACATCGAGTCTGGGGCTAGCCACCCTGCCAATATGAGCTCCCAACT
>WBZZ01000293.1:127500-130000 GCA_019918135.1 Paulinella micropora
ATGTATGTATGTATGTATGTATGTATGTATGTATGTATGTATGCATGCATGTATGTATGTATGTATCTACGTAGGTCAACTATGGTCTGGCCGTGCTTGCTGGTAAGAGAGAGAGAGAGAGAGAGAGAGAGAGAGAGAGAGAGAGAGAGAGAGAGAGAGAGAGGGAGGGAGGGAGGGGGAGAGAGAGCGAGAGAGAGAGAGAGCATGTATTTGGCGAGGAGTGTGTGTGTGTGTGGGGGGGGGGGGGGGGGGGGGGGGGGGGGGGGGTGCTTAGCAGAGAGGGTTCTGTGTATGTCTCTCTTGAATGGGTTAGGGTGGTGGTTGTACGTGTTTGAGTGTGCTTCTTGTATTGGGTAGGTTTGGGGCAGTACTTGTTTGTCCTGTTGCTTGGTTTGGCCCTCTTCACTTGGCTGACGGAATGAAATGCCATGTTCATCTTGCTGACCAAATGAACCTTGAATGCCATTCACTTTGACTTGGCTGACGGCATGTTGGCTATTTTCACCTGGCTGACGGAGTGGATTGTCCATCTTCACTTGGCTGACTGATGACACTGAACTTGGTTTGACGGCCGCATTTCCCAGCTGGAGTGACTCGTGATGTGTATGTTTTCCACAAGCAATGAAGCGGTTCTGTATACAAATGATTGAAAATTTCAATGAAATAGATCGAGAAATACCGCCGTAAAAGACAAGCACAACAGAGTGCTATTTTCACCAGGGAAATTTTGGCGGCTCATATATACTGTATTATTAATAATATCAATATTTTGTCACAGTGAATGCCGATTCTGCAGTGACAGTCAATTACTGTAATATCATTCTTGATAAATAATACGCTCGGGGCCATGAATCAGTGACATGAAATATTAATAAAAGTATACTAATGACTTCAGTAATAATAATAATAATAATAATAATACTATATCTGAGGCGTACTGATGCAGCTAATGGCATATCCTCAATGGACATAAGCCTCCAATACCCTTGTTCGAGGTCCTCCACCCCCCCGTGTCAGTCTCTCGCCTGATGATCGGGGCCACCGATGGAGCTCCTGAGGGCAAGACTGCACTAAGCCGAGGTTATTCCGCAGTCCCAGCAACCTCTTGCAAGACGTCACCGAATGTGCAAGTGCATACACCAAGCGCGGTTGCTAGAGCTGCCTCGAAACCCCACCCATAACAATCTGGTGTCTGCTGGGTCCTGGGCTATCAACCAACATATGCGGAGTTTAAGATCTTTTACGCGCGCAACGACTCCCTCCTCCCTAGCATCTACCAAAGGGTTATGAGTCACGGGCGTCACAGTTTAACGCCTTGAGGCCATTGGGCTGAATAATAATAACAATAATAATAATCAGATGATGATACCAATAATGATAATAGTGCTTCTCAGTCAATGGCGAACGCATTTCTGCACATGTGCCTCCATCGTCTCACCCGCGAGTGGAGTACGATGATTTGACGATAGGCTCTACTGACACACCCGCAAGGCAGCTCCAAGCCCTCCAGACAGACCCGAATACTTTCAAAGAAAATATCCTTTGAAAATAGGCTGGCACCGACGGGAACTTGAATCGAACTGACTGGCGACAGGTCCCAGATGCTAGAACTTAACCACTGGGCCCAGGCTATCGCGGTGCCACTTAATAATAATAATAATAATACCGTGACTATGATAATAATAATAATAATAATAATAATAATAATAATAATAATAATAATAATAATAATAATAATAATAATAATAATAATAATAATCAACGATAATAATAATAATGATAATCATGTGATAATAATAATACTATGATAATAATAATAATCATTCAATAATACTGATAATAATAATAATACTATAATAGTAATAATAATGATAATCATCTACTAGTAATAATAATAATAATCATAGTAAAAATAATAATAATATTAATAATAATAATAATAATAATAATAATAATAATGAAATCACAGTTTACTTGAATCACAATCACATGATCATGAGTAAAGATCATAAGTTCAAAGTTCCAAGTCACTGTGACCTGACAGTGGGAAAAAAAAAAAAAAAAAAAAAATTAACAGTACTGAAATTGAGGCTGTTGACTAACTCGGGGCTTCCATTTTATTTCAAATATATATTGGCCCGGGAGGCTGATCGGACCCGACTCACCGTCCTCGGCTGAGGCTGATGAGTGCTCCCGTATGATGCCGATCATAGTGCCACCGAACGGCCAGACGGTGAGATGGGTGACTCAGATATCAGTTGAGAGTCCGGCCACTATTAATACCGTACTACAGTAGTTATGCTTGACTGCCAGGCGGCCGCGGAGTTCCTTTAAATCAAGTTTCACTGTCAGTGAGCTGCTCTACGAAAAGCAATTCAAAGGCTGAATAATAATAAAACTCACTGAGTTTCGGCCGTTGAGAGTCTGTCGCCGGGTGCCGGGAAGTCACCGAAGTGGAAAAATAAATTGATAGTATTACTATTATTATTAAAATATGTTA
>WBZZ01000293.1:152500-165000 GCA_019918135.1 Paulinella micropora
CCATTCAAACGGAGGGCTCAGGGATTGGTTTGTAAATGTACTACTAGACTACATCATATTATATCATGTCGTATTACATTATTTACCTAGAGTCGGGTAAAGGGGAAGGCTCAGGCATTGATTGTGCGCTTTCGCTCCGAACCATCTCCGAGATGGCCTGTTATTAGCATATGCGTATGTACATGTATAAATTGTATATGTTTGAGCATGTATATGCATACGTATATGTATACTTTATGTACGTGTATCTGCATATTACATGTCTTGATATGTACATGCTGTGTACATGTATACCAGGTTTCTTTCGGCGGGATGCTCATGATCATGATCCGGCTTGTCTTCGTCCGAGACATCAGAGCTGAATTTCTGTTGGTTATGGGTGTGGCTGTGCAGCACTTGCTGCGAGAGCAAACCGAAGATGACACCCACCATCATTACAATGGCCACGTCCATGCCGAAGCCGAGAATTTCTACTGTCTCGGGAAGGAGAGAGAACAACGCACCTCCAAGCAGCGTACCTGCGTATAGTGTCATATTTTGGCATGGACGGCATGAGTGTGTATGTATGCATGCATGCATATATGTATATGTATATGTATGTATGTATGTATGTATTTATGTATGCATGCATGTACGTATGTATGTAATATGTATGTAAGTATGCAAATGTATGTATGTATGTATGTATGTATGTATATATGTAAGTACGTTTGTATGTTGATGTATGTATGTACATGCATGCATGCATTCATGTGCATTCATGCATGCATGTATGTATGTGTGTATGTATTCATGTATGTATTTATGTATGTAAGTACCTGCAGAGAGCGCCAACAACGCGAACACAACCCGCTCACTGTTTTTGGTCCAGATGAGAAACAGGATGATCCCGACTAAGGTAACTAACGAAGCGATCGTCTGCGCCAACATGGCAAAGCCCCAAGTTTGAGCGCTAGCCTTTTCTGCTTTATGTGGGACTAGCGCGTCTGCTTCTTCTATCAGTGGGGCCTCGAATTCATAAAGACAGCCCCCTTCACCGGCCAGTGGAGGCCCTTCGTAAACAACTTGGTCTAACGGCCCGCTGACGTTGATCATGAGAACACGCACATGCTCATGTCCATGCTCATCTTCGCCTTCATGTAGATCCTCCCCATGTTCTTCCTCCAATCCCGCTGGCTCTTCCTCATGGGGCACTGCTTCGAGAGTTATGGTGAACGGCCCGCATTTCTTGTACAACATGCTGGGCTCAGCCTCTTCCCCGTCGTGCTCGTCTGCATGATCGTCTGCGTACTGGCCACTCTCCCAGTCCATATATGCGCAGACGTCCGGACTTACGACGAAATGATGTTCTTCATGTTCTTCTTCTGCGTGTTCTGCGTGCTGTTCTGGAGATTCCTCCTCTTCGGACACATGCAGGGTCGCGTTGTTGTACCAGCCAAATATAGCCCATTGTGTGCCACATAGGGCTTGAGTAGCGGCTCCATACGGCTTCACCGAGTGCATGGTCCACGTTCCTTGCACGGATGCAAGATGTGATTCACCAGCTGCCGCCGCAGCGCAGCAACCAAGTATCAGGGAGCAGCAGATCAAGGTGCAGGCTGAGGAACCCGAAGCATCATGCGTATGGCCATACCGGCGCAGGCGATGGTGGTTCGCATGTGCAGAGGGATCCTTGTGGTTGGGACAGGTGGCCAATTCATGTTGAGTACAATGTTGCACGGTCATGTTGCCTCCTTCTTGCAATCTTCCTAAGGCTTCTGCACAATATCAAGATAAAAGCTTTTCGAACAGCAGCACACTAAACAAACGAACAAACAAACAAACAAACAAACAAAAGAAAGAAAAAAGAAAAAAAAACCCAGAAAAGCAGGTTTTCAAAACCTCCAACACTGCCAGAAAAAACTTACATATCAAGCAACTTTCAGAGGAATAACGCGTTTGTTTGTGAGGTGTGAGTGGTATGCACAATATCAAGATAAAAGCTTTTCGAACAGGACACTAAACTTTTTTTTTTTTTTTTTTTTTTTTTTTTTGTTCGTTTGTTTAGTGAAAAAAAAATGTTTTTTTTTGTTCGTTTGTTTAGTGTGCTGTTCTAAAAGCTTATCTTGATATTGTGCATACCACTCACACCGCACAAACAAACGCGTTATTCGCGTTTTCTTTTTTTTTTTTTTTTTTTTTTTTTAAAAAAACCAGATGGGTAGGTTTTCAAAACCTCCAACACTGCCAGAAAAAACTTGCATATCAAGCAACTTTCAGAGGAATAACGCGTTTGTTTGTGCGGTGTGAGTGGTGCCCTAAAAGGTTGCGTTTTTTTTTCACAATTTTTTTTTCTTCTCCCTGTCTGTCTGTCCGCGTGGTTCAGAATGGCATTGTAACTTTGCGTGAAAACTTCCACATCAATGCTCACGTGATAATTTGTAACTTTGCGTGACAGCTCACGTGATAATAAAAATACTTTAGTACCAACCAAAAAAAATTTGTCCGTTGACAGTGTTACGCGGCTCAGCCGTGGCTCAAAAAAATAATAGAAACGCTCGCCTTCTGACTCTCAATCGAAACGGCCCGGAACACTCGGAGCACGTGCTTCGGCCTGTGTTTTCGGGCCCGCCCTGACTAACAACCGCTAAAACGTCATTTCCGTCGACGAGAAATTGGGTTTCTTCCTCAATTTTCATCTGGTTGGCGAAACGTCCACCACTTGAACCACTGGACAGCAAAAGACCACCAACCTACCTTATCTTTTACAGTTTTATTGAGAATAAGTATCGGTACGATATGCCTGCGATTGAAGCGGAACCCATGCTCGCGGCGTCCAGTGTGTGCCACCACGACTTTGAAGCCATCGACGCAACTTCGAAGAGCTGCAAGGTGCCTTTTGTTTTCCCCCTTTCTCATTTCGTGTTTTGTGACATGGAAAAAAGCACGACAGTGATGAAAATAAAATCTTGAGAGTAGACAGTGCGCGGACAGTGGACACGACTCTCGCTTGAGATACAGCTTGTTGGACAGCGAACACGATCGAGTTCTCTTTCTGTGAGCGTACTGAAATACAGGAATGTAGTTAACCCTGCACATGTTGTCTCCCAGTTCTTACTTGAAGAAGCTGTCAGGTCATTATGTCACAAATCTCAAGTCAATCTGTTGTCCCATCATTGTGAGGTCAGACCAAGACAGAAGTGCGAACGAAGCAAAGAAACTCGTTCTGAGCGCAACTACATTTCAAGTGACAGTTGAAGTTGACACGCATCCAAAAACTCGACATGACTTCGCATACGCGGACTCGCATGGCTGTCACTTTCCTTTTTTTTTTTTTTTTTTTTTTTTTTTTTTTTTTTTTTTTTTTTTTTTTTTTTTAATTAAAGCAAGGTTTAATGAGAGACGATAGAAAAAAGAAGAGCCTAATTCAAAAGAATTCTGGTTCCAAAGAACAACAGTACAAGCTCATAAGGAAGTCTGGAACTAAGGTTCAACAGAAAGCTCCTGGAAAGAATATATATATATATTTTCTTTCTTTTTTTCTTTTTCTTTTTTTTTTTCGAGCTCGTGATCCCAATTTTGAAAGGCTGTTGCTTCTTGCTTTCCAATTGTCGCATGATCTTTTATGAATGAGCATCCAAGTGTTAGAGATGTTCAATTTAGATACTAAGACCGGTGTGCAGAGATGAACGACACAGTCACTTATGATTTTTGTCTCGTCGTAAGTCATCAACTTGCTTTGGTGGTTGCGGATACACTGCTTGCTTTCGTTCCGGCTGCGCAGATAATTTAGTGTATTGTGTTCTTGTTGCTGCTGTTGTTAAAAGGCCTGTTGTACAACTTTGTGTGTGATTGATAGCTGTGCGGCAAGGTTGAAGGCACGGTCCAACTGGCGGTTCAGGATGATGACATCACAGAAGACATGTTCCGGACGGGCAGCAACAAAAAGGTCGGTCTGTCTTTCATGAGTATCTGAAAGTGTTTATGCATGACCGGTATGGGGGGGGAGTTGACGTGATGTAACCTTGGAGACAAAGCAGAAATTCACTACGTGACGTGCGTAGGACATGGTGCTAACGAAAAGCAGCAACACAGATGACCTTGCGCCCGCTGGCGAGACAGACGACACGGACGCCACAAAGTCTGAGCCTACGGACGAGGTACAGACATATGTGTTCCATTCGCAAGACATAAACACGTGTACCTACCATACCTCAAATGGCGTCGCAACGCCTCTTGGGAAGTAAGGATGGAACATACATAAACGCAAACATGGCACACACTCACACATGCACACGCACACAGACACACAAACACATACCATACACGTGCAGGGCGTCACATCGCCGTCCACAGGGAAGAAGCGCCGGGCCCGATTCCAGTTGAAGCTACGGAGGAGCAACAAGTCAGCCAAGTCATCGAAGAAGGAAGAGCCTAAAGAGAAGGAAGAGCCGAAGGGAAAAGAGGAGCCCAAGGGAGAGGCAGTAGCGAAGTCTGCTCAACCCCCCAAGAAGTGGAAGCTCAGGTATAAAAAAGATTTGCATAGACATTATTCTACTAATCAAGTGGGAATGAACGTGAACATGCAGGCACAAGAACATACAAAATCGCACAAACATATGAATGTTCGTATACCTTGATGTCTCACAGGTTCCAAAACAGGTCCAAAAAGGCGGCGGCGCCTGTAGCGGCTGCTGATGACTTAAAGGTTTCTCCTGCAGAGTCTGTCAGTCGTCCCGAGGGAGCTCCGGCTCCCGGCGGCCAGGAAACATCCGCGCCGGTTGCTGAGGTGGCCGCTGAGTCTGAGACCACGGAAACCCAGGTCGAGGCACCAGCGACCCCTGCGGCTGGAGCCGAGCTGGCTGAGTCGGACCCTGGAGCCCCCACAGTTGCTGCTGAAGCGCCTGCGGCAGAAGCTACCACTGTCGACGCTGGCAAAGACAAGACCGCCACGAAACCTAAAAAGGGCGCCTGGCTCAAGCTACCGAAGGTTCGCCGCAGTGTTAAGGCACCTGCTGCTGCTCCCCCCGCGGCAGATGAGGTGAAAGCTGAAGGCCCGACTGAAGGAAAGGCCGGTGAGGCGGAGGCGACTCAAGAGCCCGTTGCTATGGAAGGCGAGGTAGTTCCTGCGGAGGGAGTGGAACAGCCGGCAGCTGTGGATGCCGAGCTGCCCGCGCCTGAGGCAGCTAAGGTCGAGCCTGCGAGCAAGCCCATCGCGGTCAAGTCACGTGGAGTGCTGGGCTTCCTTCAACGCAGCCCGTTCAAGGTCAAGGCTGTGGAGAACAAGCCTGAAGAGGCGGTTGAAGGAGAGAGCAAAGAAGCTGTGGAGGGTGCGGTGGCTGCAGCCTCGGCCGACAACGCACAGCCCGAGCCCGAGGGAGTTGCGAAGGCGGAAGGCGAACCCGCTGTCGCTCCTGCAGAGCCCGAGGCTGTGAAGCCTGCTGAGACCGCCGCTGCTAAGCCTGTGCATATATGGGCGGCAGTGAAGTCTCCCTTCCGTCGCCGCGTCAGCGCGAAGAGCCAGGTGGAAAGCAAGAAGGAGGAAGTCGAGGCCAAGACTGAGGATGGCCAGCCTGCCGCTGAGCCGAAGCTCGAAGGAGAACCAGCTGTGGCTGAGGCGGCGCCAGCGGAGCCTCAACAGCCTGCTTCCGAAGCGGACGCGGTAGTGGCACCGGCCACCGCAACACCTCCAGAGGCGACCTCCGTCCCTGCTGAAAAGCCCTTTCGCATTCGCAGACCACGATGGAAGATGTCAATCAAACATCGCGGCCAGAAGGAAACGGAGGCCAAGGAGGAAGTTGAGGCCAAGAGTGAGGAAGGTGAGGATAAAAGTGAGGAAGGCCAGCCCGCGCCCAATATCGAAGGCGAACCAGCTGTGGCTGAGGCGGCGTCAGCGGAGTCTGAGAAGCCTGCTGCCGAAGCTGCGACCGCGACCCCTGCAGTGGTGACCACGGAGGCTACCACCGCACTCGCCAAGAAGGAGCGCAAGTGGAAGATGTCTCCCCTCAAAATCAATCTCCGCGGCAAGAAGAGCAGCGAGCCCGTTGCGGCGAAAGTGGAAGCCGAGCCTGCGGCTGTTGAGGCCAAGGTGGAAGGCGAGCATGCGGCGGTCGTGGAGGCCAAGGAGGAAGGTGAGGTATCTTCTTCTGACTTGGCGCCAGAGGAGCCTGTGAAACCCGTGCAAGTGGAAGAAGCGGCTGTCGCGGCTCCTAAGGAAGCACCTTCCACTCCCAGCAACGTCCGCGTCTGGCCCGCGTTCGAACTCAAACTCAGCGGAAGCAGCAAAAAGAAAAGCGAGCCCAAGGACAAAATTATCGAAGTGAAGACACAGGAAGGCGAGGTTACTCCACCGGAGGGCGAACCGGCGGTGGATGATGCTGTTGTATCTAAACCGGAAGGTGAACCAGCTGCAGTTGTTGAAGAGCCCGTGGCCGTGTCCGACCTGGAACGAGCGGACACTGCCACCGCTGCCCCTGCGCTAGCCCCTGCCCCTGCCCTCCCTACCGCCAGCCCTAGCAAGGCCACCCCCGTGCGCTTCCGTCCGTCGTTCAAACTGAAGATGCTCACCCCGTTCAAGTCTGCCCAGAAGCACGCGGCGGCCCCTGAACAGTCCAAGGAATTGAAGCGGAAAGGCGAAGCAGTTCCTGTTGCTGAAGTGCAAGCCAGCCTGGAAGGCAAGGAGGTAAAGGAAACTGCTCTCAAGTCGGCCACGAAGAACTCGGTTTTCTCGGGCTTGCGCACCCCGCGTTTTTTCTCGGCCAAGAAATCGCCCGCCAAGCAAGAGGTTGCGCCCGTGGCGGAAGGCGCTGCGGAGGAAGAGAAGAAAGCTTCGACCGTTTCGGACGATGAGGTGGAGGTCTCGCCATCGCCAGTGAAGCTGCACCCGTCGCCCGGGAAGAAAGGTTGCGAGAAGTGTGGCTCGGAAGAGAAGCATGTGGCTGTGCGCTGGGTGCCCAACACGGAGCGCCCAGCCTGCAACAACTGCAAGTCCTCCTGGACTATCTTCAGGTGTGTTCATCCGTATCCATCTCAATCACGCTATTTGCCTTGTCATCCCTCATCTGTTATCTTTCCATCAATCCATTTGTACTCTATCGGTCTCTTTCGTGTCTGCAGGTGGCGCCACCACTGCCGATCTTGCGGCGAGATTGTGTGCAGCAACTGCTGTGCTAACGGCGAGCACGAGATGTGCGGCGGCAAGCAGGTCGTCACCTGGTGCAATACCTGCATCCAGAACCCGCCTAAGCCCATCACCTACGCGGAACGACCTTAAGTTTCCCAAATCGAGAACGTGGCTCAGTCAAGCCAACTGCAAATCTCAAGATTGTGGATATCACGCTGTGGGAACATGTTGGTGATTGACACTCGACGACATGTTGAGATCGCAGTGGGAAAAAGCACGTGATGTGAACTTCCACGTCACTGGAGACTCGAACACTGTGTTGAAAGCACGTGTTCGTGAGCTTTACACCTTGCGGTCAGACAGAAGAGATCTATAATCCCGATTGAGAAAGATGTTATCACCGTAAGTTGTGATTCGGCCTCTCATCTCAGCCCCTGCTCCCTCCTTTGATCCAAGAATATAGCAAAGATTATTGTGAGAAAACATGGTGCTCCATGATGTCGATGGCACGTGTTTTTTTTTTTGTTGTTGTCAGTAATAATAGGTTTTTTTAGTTAAGTTAGTAGACATGTAGCGTAGCAGCGATGCTCTGTGCACATATTTGAGAGCTATATTTAAGCCACTCAGAAATTAATGTCTAAAGCAGTTTTGATAGAAAGCTTCACCTTCGTTCTTGGCTCTTTTCGACAGCGCAGCGGTCGTGCACTCTGCGCATTACATTCCAAGAATGACCATATTTATTATTTACACAAAGCATCAGATTGGAGCGCATCCGTTGCATCCAGCCGTCCCTGAATATCAACTTCGTCCCTGAAACCGCTTTACCGGTGTTTGTTAGCGTTAGGGCCAGGCTGGGGTCATGAAAGGTAGTAGGTACAGTGTCGTGGGAAGGCGGAAGTGTACTGGCAACCTATCAGCCTCAGTCGTACCAGGTGCGAGTCACGGAAAACAAACTAGCAGCAAAGCTCGAAAATGCTGTTCAATGCGTAGCGGTGTGCATGCTCAACAGGGTCAGGAAGCGTACCTGTGCTTACTGCTCCAATTGCTGCTTTTTTTTGCCGTACCGGTGATTGTTTCGCGTGGCACCGTGACACGCAACACCTTCGTCGCTCCAGCGTGAGCCAGGATGCAGCAAGTTATTAGTTGATTAAAATGACGTTTGACGTTATTAATGAGCGGTTTTTTCATAGTTCGCTTAAATATTAATACGACAGAAGTATTTCAGACAAAGTATGAATATTGCCGCATTTGGGGCTTCTTAATAAAAACTTGAACGATATTAATATAGAAGATCGGCCACAAATGTGGTTTTGTTAATATTAATAAACCATAAATTTGGATTGCCGGGTTAACGATTAAATAGTTTTTTTTTACACGGCCGGCCGGCGGCGCATTATTAATATTAACAATTCTTGAAAAGTCCGCGAATTATTACTGGGTAAATTCAAGTGTCAAACTCAGCCATCAAATTTGATTTAACCCTTAACCGGTTTGCCACTTTTGGGGATCTAAAGCCACGTTTGGGGATCCGACCCAATTTCAAGTTTTTTATCTCTATTTGTGGTTTTTGACAGTTATATTATTAAATTCAATTGAATTAAACCCGGTGGAAGCTAATTGTGTAAAAAAACCGTTCTTTAATAACTAATAAAACCTTGACAATCATTGTCACAACGGCTGCCTCTTACATTTCCCAGATGGAACGAAATGATTGACTGTGTGCCACGGAAAACATTCTCCAGTTCGGCAAAAAAAAGTAGTAGCGACAATCGCTGCAATAAGCACTGGTACGCTTGCGGATTCCATTACTAGCACACACCGCACAACAAACCGAGTTCTGCTTACCCGCGCCGCGCTTACCATCACTCGCCTCGTTTGTAAGACTTACCAAATAGCCAGGGCATATCACACGCTTGCCCCTCGCTGCGCTCCTAGAACCTCCAAAAAGCCCCGCATAAGACACCAAACCCTCAATAAGTTCCTTGAGCATGTCTTTGCGTGTTTTTTCTTCATGAAACTGTTTGTAGATGATAGTTGTGTTTGTAACCGCAACATCTAACAAACCCGCAAATAACTTGAACGTGACCAAGGCTTGTTGAAATTCTTACCGCCTTCTCAACTCCGTAACGAAGTCGTAACTGATCGCCTGTATCAACGCCGCCCATGTGCTGAGTGTATGTCTTGCAAATTTCAAAACAATTCACTGGAACCGTCACGCTAGCTCCACCCCCCCCATGCAGCCTCCTTTCGACGTGGCTCATGGTACCCCCCAACACAGTTGACAAAAAATAAAACACCTGGGTGTCTTTCCAAGCAACAGCATGCATACTGACTCCGTTATGACTCCAAGTTGCCATTGCGCACGTGCCCCGGTCACTATTCTTCTTGACTTCGTCCAGTAGCTCCTTTGCCGCCCTCAGCCTGGGTTTGACAACAGTGCCAATGCAGTTGATGCCCCTCTTTAGGACACAGTCAAAAAACAACTGCAGCCCTGTGTAAAACCTATCTAGAGCGATGATCCTGCCGCTTTGGTCGATGCCGGCTAGGTCTAAAAGCTTCATAACAACTGCATACGTCATTCCGTGCCCAGAATCGTCCTGCACCGTTCCCTCACCCGGGAGGCTCATAACAAAGCAGCGTATAAAAATAGCCTGTTACTGAACAGCACAGAGCAAACAGTTTGAATCCCCATCAAGTTGATGGGTTTTTTCGGTAAGTATTGCCTGAGGTAGGTACGCCCTTTAAAAGGGATCATTCCCTCGTCCATTGACACCCACTGACCCAATTCCCACAGCCTAGGCCCAAAATTTTCTTGTACAATCTCAA
The DNA here is from genome assembly GCA_019918135.1 of Paulinella micropora. NCBI lineage: Eukaryota > Cercozoa > Imbricatea > Euglyphida > Paulinellidae > Paulinella > Paulinella micropora. Next base: position 162,429 of record WBZZ01000293.1, read on the forward strand.
TAAAGACTCGAACATTGAAAAGTTTGTCATACTGAGGGGAGTCACGAGGAGCCGCCAGACGGGGGTCAGTGAGATGAAAATAACGTTTGATATTCTGATACCTCACGTACCCCATGATGCTTGCAAGGTCTGGCCACTGCCAGAAGTCTGACACAGCGCCAATCCAATAATCTGTTTCAGCAGGCAACCCCATCACCCCCATCATTATAAGGATCGCCAAAAATGAAAGTATGTCAGATAGTGTCACGGGTACCCAAGGCCGCTGACGCCGCCGTCTGAGGGGTTGAGATTACGTTTCCAGGTTGCATACTTGTTGGTGTTTCTTGTGACATTCTGCCAGAATTGCGTGGGTAAGAACATAAAGAAAATATCCACCATACTGAGGAGGTCGGGGGAACGCACAGAAAGTGATGCCCTGGACTGCCCTTCGAATGCCGGCAGCACACGAGGAGGTGCAACACCCACCTTCCATTCTTTGACATCTTTGAACTCACTGGCAGGTAGGCTATCGCCTTCGTCAATCTCTAGTGCCGGATCCTCCTCCTCGTCTTCACCAGACCCCTCATCTTCTTCGACATCATCGTCACTGACAAGTGAGTCGCTGGGATGAGGGGCAGGCTCGTTTGTTGTCCATATCTCCTTCTTTTTGATCCTCTTCATCGATTGAACTACCCGGCTCATCCCCCGACTCTGGCGATCTGTTGGAAAACAGTACAGTAAGGAATACTGACAGCCAACGCCGATGCATGTATGGAAGTACAGAAATCTACTATACTTCCAGCATCGTCCTTGGCCGAGAACAAAACAGAAGCAAATTGCACAAAATAGCTGAAACCAGGTAGGGATAGGTACACATAGTCATCGTCATCAGGGTCGCTGGGTATCAAGCCGTCCTCACTGCAAACACGCAGAGAAACCATTCGACATCACAAGAAAAATTCGAGGTTCAAGAAAAAGGTGACAAGTCTACCCAGCATTTATTGCATTTTTGGCATCTCCGTCGATTTCCTGGCCTTGCCCAAGTATGCCGTTATCGGCAGAGCCACTCCCTTCAATTCTGTATTTGATAATCTCCGAAGCAATCATCATGGAATCGTCTTCATCCTCCGCATCCCACTTCATCCAAAACTTGTCTTTTGTACGACCATACTGTCGAGAAACAGTACCCTCAATCTCCCTCGTCTTCCAGTCATCAGGCCATTTTTGTTTAGCATAAGCCTCACCAAATTCCCTGACCGGAAGACGCACACGGACTGTGAGAAGCTATTGGTGCGCAGACATGATGTTGAAAAAAAAAAAAAAAGGTCCCCGCCACGTAAAAAAAGGCAACGAAAATTCGTGAAAAAAAACCTGTGGTTGGTGCCTGGTTTCAGTTTCATATTTAAGTCGCTTCTAGAAAAGCTATGACATTCTGGTTTTCACAGATAGCTTCCCCAACACGTAAATATTAAATTTGCAGCGTAGTACAACTTGTTTCGATTGGTATTTATGTTTTTATTCAACTCAAAAATTCAAACCACTTTTGGGGATTGAAGCCACTTTTGGGGATTGAAACCGGTTAAGGGTTAAGGGTCAGATTTCAGATTAGCGATCAGATTTTAGATCAAGTTAGCGGCCAGAATTCAAATTATTCCAATTTAACGGTAACATTCGCAAAAATTATATAGATTTTGCGGACGTATATATAGCAGTTAAATTAAACTAATTTGAATTCTGAACATTAATTCGAAATCTGACCGCTAATCTGAAATCTGACCCTTAACTAAAATTCGATGGCTGAGTTTGACACTTGAATAATTAAAAATTTCGTATGTAATAAATTTTTAAATAATTCAAAATCGAATAATTTGCCGACTTTTCAAGAACTGGCGGCGCCAGCCGGCGGCGCGGCCGTCATGTTGAAAAAACTAAAACTTCTGAAATTTGGAGAAATGGTACGGAAAAGCACGGAAAGCATATTTATGACGTTTTTATTAATAACACTTAACCCGGCCAATCACTAAGTGACAAATCGTCAACTTGTCAACAACTTTCATCGCGACTAAGCTTTCTCGGTCAGTAATAAAGCTACTATCTAACTACTACTACTACTACTACTACTACTACTACTACTACTACTACTACTACTACTACTACTACTACTACTACTACTACTACTACTACTACTACTATTACTACTACTTCTACTACTACTACTATTACTACTACTACTACTACTACTACTACTACTACTACTACTACTACTACTACTACTACTACTACTACTATACTACTACTACTACTACTAGTACTAGTTCTACTACTACTACCACTACTACCACTACTACTACCACTACTATCACTACTACTACCACTACTACTACAACTACTACTACAACTACTACTACTACTGCTACTACTACTGCTACTACTACTACTACTACTACTACTACTACTACTACTACTACTACTACTACTACTACTGCTACAGCTAGTACTAGTACTAGTACTAGTAGTGGTACTAGTACTAGTACTATTACTAGTACTAGTACTAGTACTAGTACAAGTACTAGTACCACTACTACTACTACTG
>WBZZ01000293.1:180000-185000 GCA_019918135.1 Paulinella micropora
AGATAGATACCGGGTCATCCACTTTGAGTTTTTTTAGAGCAACCACACCAACCTAGACATATAATGATAATGATAATGATAATGATAATGATAATGATAATAATAATGATAATAATAACAATAATAATAATAATAATAATAAAAATAATAATAATAATAATAGTGCTTCTCTGTCAATGGCTGATGCATTTCTGCACATGCGCCTCCATCGTCTCACCCGTGAGGGGAGTACGAAGAATTGACGATAAGCTCTAATGACACCCCCGCAAGGGCAGTTCCAACACTTTCCAGACGGGCCGGTATGTTCAATGAAAATACTGGTCCAGAAATAGACCGGTATGTTCAATGAAAATACTGGTGGCACCGACGGGAATCGAACTGGCGACAGGGCCCAGATGGTAGAACTTTACCACTGGGCTATCACGGTGTCCAATAATAATAATAATAATAATAATAATAATAATAATAATAATATCAAGATCGAGTCTGTGGCTAGCCACCCTGTCAATATGAGCTCCCAACTCCTCCTGGTTCACACAAACCATGATTTATTCAGATTGAGGTGCGAAAAAAAACAAGGAATTTTGGCATTCAGCACACTCCCCTAACGCAAATATTTGCGTGAATTCCAAAAAAATCATATCAGCATCAACATTGAGTCTGGGGCTAACCAATCTGCAAATATGAGCTCCGAACTCCTTCTCGTTCCCACAAACCATGATTTATTCCGACAGGGGTGCCGAAACGGTGGGTGGGGGGGGGTGGGGGTGGGGTACACAATTTTCATTTTGCCCCTCCCCCCAAACCCCTCAACCCCTTCTCCAACACCTTTCAGGGATAATAATAATAATAATAATAATAATAATAATAATAATAATAATAATACTATATCTGAGGCGTACTGATGCAGCTAATGGCATATCCTCAACGGACATAAGCCTCCAATACCCTTGTTCGAGGTCCTCCACCCCCCCGTGTCAGTCTCTCGCCTGATGATCGGGGCCACCGATGGAGCTCCTGAGGGCAAGACTGCACTAAGCCGAGGTTATTCCGCAGTCCCAGCAACCTCTTGCAAGACGTCACCGAATGTGCAAGTGCATACACCAAGCGCGGTTGCTAGAGCTGCCTCGAAACCCCACCCATAACAATCTGGTGTCTGCTGGGTCCTGGGCTATCAACCAGCATATGCGGAGTTTAAGATCTTTTACGCGCGCAACGACCCTCCTCCCCAGCATCTACCACCAAAGGGTTATGAGTTGGCGTCACAGTTTAACGCCTTGAGGCCATTGGGCTGGAACTCTGTTTAGCAAGTGTGACTAGGTTTTTTCATCGGGATTTCCCTCAAATATGTCACAGTCAACACTCCAAGGCAGATTTACTATATCTGAGGCGTACTGATGCAGCTAATGGCATATCCTCAACGGACATAAGCCTCCAATACCCTTGTCCGAGGTCCTCCACCCCCCCGTGTCAGTCTCTCGCCTGATGATCGGGGCCACCGATGGAGCTCCTGAGGGCAAGACTGCACTAAGCCGAGGTTATTCCGCAGTCCCAGCAACCTCTTGCAAGACGTCACCGAATGTGCAAGTGCATACACCAAGCGCGGTTGCTAGAGCTGCCTCGAAACCCCACCCATAACAATCTGGTGTCTGCTGGGTCCTGGGCTATCAACCAGCATATGCGGAGTTTAAGATCTTTTACGCGCGCAACGACCCTCCTCCCCAGCATCTACCACCAAAGGGTTATGAGTTGGCGTCACAGTTTAACGCCTTGAGGCCATTGGGCTGGAACTCTGTTTAGCAAGTGTGACTAGGTTTTTTCATCGGGATTTCCCTCAAATATGTCACAGTCAACACTCCAAGGCAGATTTACTATATCTGAATAATAATAATAATAATAATAATAATAATAATAGTAAATAATGAATCCTACCGCTTTTTCCAGGTCTTGTGAGGTCTTGATCTCCTGTGCCACCTCAGCGGGAAATTTACACTTGTCTGTCAAAGAAAGAAAGAAACAGAGAAACAGAGACAGAAGATGATAGACAAAAGATGGATGGATGAATTAATTAAGAGGTCTTCAGCTCCTGTGCCACCTCAGCGGGAAATTTACCCTTGTCTTTAAAGGAGGGAGAAAAGGAAAATAGAGATAGGTAGATAGATAGGTAGTTAGATAGGTAGGATGTAGGATGGTAGGATGGTTGGTGGGATCCATCTATCTATCTGTAGGTAGGTAGGTAGGTATGTAGATAGATAGATAGATAGATAGATAGATAGATAGATAGATAGATAGGTAGATAGATAGGTAGGTAGGTAGGTAGGTAGGTCGGTAGGTCGGTAGGTCGGTAGGTAGATAGATAGATAGATAAATAGATAGATAGATAGATAGATAGATAGATAGATAGACAGACAGACAGACAGACAGACAATCAGACAGACAGACAGACAGATAGATAGATAGATAGATAGATAGATAGACAGATAGATAGATAGATAGATTTCTTCTCTGTGGTTTTTGTCTAGCCCCACTTGCCGACACAGGCATGCTTCTTTCTCTATCTATCCATCTATCTATCTATTCTATCTATCTATCTATCTATCTATCTATCTATCTATCTATCTATCTATCTATCTATCTATCTATCTATCTGTCTATCTATCTATCTATCTATCTACCTACCTACCTACCTACCTACCTACCTATCTATCTATCTATCTATCTATCTATCTATCTATCTATCTATCTATCTATCTATCTATCTATCTATCTATCTATCTATCTATCTATCTACCTACCTACCTATCTATCTCTCTATCTACCTACCTACCTACAGATAGATAGATAGATAGATAGATAGATAGATAGATAGATAGATAGATAGATAGAGAGTAGATAGATAGATACAGAAACATACCAGTGTCGGCAAGTGGGGCCCGACAGAACCCACAGAGAAGAAAACTAACACCACAACGTACACAAACATACAAATAAAATAAAATCAACAACAATAACAACAATTACAATAACAATGACGATAACAATAACAATAACATTAACAATAACAATAACAATAACAATAACAATAACAGCAGCAGAAGCGACAACAACAAGAACAAGAACAAGAACAACAACAAAAGAGAGGAGTAGTAAGATTATGAGCAGCAGACAAAAAGCAGAAGTGAGGCCATGTAGAGAGAGAGAGAGAGAGATCAAGAGAGAGAGAGAGAGAGAGAGATCAAGAGAGAGAGAGAGAGAGAGAGAGAGAGAGAGATAAGGGCAGCAGTGAGGGCAAGTAGAGGGCGCCTCAGCACCTGAAGGTAGCTGATGTTTGCTCTTTATTTTATTAGTTCGAAAAATGATCGAATACTATATTACTATGTGTGCAGTGAGGTGAAGGAGGGACGCCTCAGGACACCCTGAAGGTGAGCCTGGCGCGGGCCGCTTTGCCTTGGAGGGGCAAAAAAGGCAGTAGTGAGAAAATAGAGGGGAGAAAAAGGCAGTAGTGAGGAATTGGGGAGGAGAAAAAAGGCAGTAGTGAGGAAATAGAGAGGAGAAAAAAGGCAGGAGGAATTGGGGAGAAAAAAAGCAGTAGTGAGGAAATAGAGAGGAGAAAAAAGGCAGTAGTGAGGAATTGTGGAGGAGAAAAAAGGCAGTAGTGAGGAAATAGAGAGGAGAAAAAAGGCAGTAGCGAGGAATTGGAGGAGAAAAAAGGCAGTAGTGAGGAAATAAAGAGAAAAAAGGCAGTAGTGAGGAATGGGTGAGGAGAAAAAAGGCAGTAGTGAGGAACCAGAGAGGAGAAAAAAGGCAGTATTGAGGAATTAGGGAGGAGAAAAAAGGCAGTAGTGAGGAAATAAAGAAGAAAAAAGGGAGTAGTGGGGCGATGTACCTGAATGTGAGCCTAGCGCCGGGCCACTTTGCCTTGAGTTGCTGTTGCAGACACTCGACGCAGTAGCAATGGCTGCACTTGAGCTCCAGCAGCTGTCACAAGAAGACACCACATGAGGTAGATGATGATGATGGGGATGGTGAGGTTGTTGATGTGTTGTAATCATGTTGTTGTTTATGATATGGTTGATATGTGATATGATTGAGTTGCTGTTGCAGACTTATTTATTTCCACTACATCGAAAACATAAGACATTTGGACCCGACCCGAGCAGTGTGGTCATTTGACTGTGAAAAGTGACCATGCCCACCAAAAAAGTTGGGAAGGTCACATGTCCCTGGCCACGTGCAACATTGTGCCAGCCATGGCCTGGAAAAATTCAATGGCTTGCACAATTGGCCACAGCACTTCACAGGCAAGTGACCATCGTACTCGGGTCGGGTCCAAATGTCTTACTTTTCCAAAAAATTTGCGTTGGTGGAAACAATTAAGACACTCCAGGCAGGAGCAAAGACTACACTTGAGCTCCAGCAGCTGTCACAAGATGAGAGACACACACACGATGATGGTGTTTTGTTATTATGATCTTGTTGGTGATAATCATAGTGATATGATTGTGATCGAGTTGCTGTTGCAGACACTGCAGGCAGTAGCAAAGACTGCACTTGAGCTAGATGACACACACACACACACAAGATGATGGTGTTTTGTCATTATGATGAGTGATATGATGACACTGCAGGCAGTAGCAAAGACTGCACTTGAGCTAGATGACACACACACATACACACACACACAAGATGATGGTGTGTTGTTATCATGATGTTGTTGGTGATTATCATAGTGATATGATGACACTGCAGGCAGTAGCAAAGACTGCACTTGAGCTAGATGACACACACACACACAGACAAGATAATGGTGTGTTGTTATCATGATGTTGTTGGTGATATTCATAGTGACATGATGACACTCCATGCAGTAGCAAAGACTGCACTTGAGCTGCAGCAGCTGCCACAAGAAGACACACATGAGATAGATGATGATGATGAGGACGGTGAGGTTGTTCATGTGTTGTAATTATGTTGTTGTTTATGATATGGTTGATATGTGA
>WBZZ01000293.1:197500-200000 GCA_019918135.1 Paulinella micropora
TGTTGTTGTTATTGTTATTGTTATTGTTATTGTTATTGTTCTTGTTGTTGTTCTTGTTCTTGTTGTGTTCGTGTTCTTGTTCTTGTTCTTGTTCTTGTTCTTTATTATTCTTTATTATTTATTATTATTATTATTATTATTATTATTATTATTATTATTATTATTATTATGATTATTTTGGACACCGTGATAGCCCAGTGGTCAAGTTCTACCATCTGGGCCCTGTCGCCAGTTCGATTCCCGTCGGTGCCACCAGTATTTTCATTGAACATACCGGTCCGTGTGGACCAGTATTTTCATTGAACATACCGGTCCGTCTGGAAGTGTTGGAACTGCCCTTGCGGGGGTGTCATTAGAGCCTATCGTCAATTCTTCGTACTCCCCTCACGGGTGAGACGATGGAGGCGCATGTGCAGAAATGCATCAGCCATTGACAGAGAAGCACTATTATTATTATTATTATTATTATTATTATTATTATTATTATTATTATTATTATTACTATTATCATTGTTCTTGTTCTTGTTCTTGTTCTTGTTGTGTTCGTGTTCGTGTTCTTGTTCTTGTTCTTGTTCTTGTTCTTGTTCTTGTTGTGTTCGTGTTCTTGTTCTTGTTCTTGTTCTTGTTCTTGTTCTTGTTCTTGTTCTTCTTATTTATTATTATTATTATTATTATTATTATTATTATTATTATTATTATTAGTAGTAGTAGTAGTAGTAGTAGTAGTAGTAAATCTGCCTTGGAGTGTTGACTGTGACATATTTGAGGGAAATCCCGATGAAAAAACCTAGTCACACTTGCTAAACAGAGTTCCAGCCCAATGGCCTCAAGGCGTTAAACTGTGACGCCAACTCATAACCCTTTGGTGGTAGATGCTGGGGAGGAGGGTCGTTGCGCGCGTAAAAGATCTTAAACTCCGCATATGCTGGTTGATAGCCCAGGACCCAGCAGACACCAGATTGTTATGGGTGGGGTTTCGAGGCAGCTCTAGCAACCGCGCTTGGTGTATGCACTTGCACATTCGGTGACGTCTTGCAAGAGGTTGCTGGGACTGCGGAATAACCTCGGCTTAGTGCAGTCTTGCCCTCAGGAGCTCCATCGGTGGCCCCGATCATCAGGCGAGAGACTGACACGGGGGGGTGGAGGACCTCGAACAAGGGTATTGGAGGCTTATGTCCGCTGAGGATATGCCATTAGCTGCATCAGTACGCCTCAGATATAGTATTATTATTATTAGTATCATTATCATCACCATCATCATCATCACGATCGTCATCATCATTATTGAGCGCAAGTTGCGACCTGGTGCTTTCTCTTTCTCTCGCACCGCTTTTGCTCTGGCCTGCTCCCTCTTCTTGGCTTCCAATATGACCTGATATAACCAAAACATAAAACCAGGGGCATAAATGCGGTGAATTCTCACCTCATAAATATAACCAAAACAGAAAACGAGGGGCGAAAATGCGGTCGGTTTCGCCGGAAAATTCCCGCAAATACCGGCCAAAGTTTCGCTGACTTCGTCACAGTCATATGCGACGGGAGGCTAAATGTGGTCAGTTTCCGGGAAACCATCTCAAATAGCGCGAAAGTTTCGCCCGCCTTCGCCTGACGTCCACTTGTCAATAACGTTAATAAAGAGGCACAGTATCTATCTTTCTATCTATCTATCTATCTATCTATCTATCTATCTATCTATCTATCTATCTATCTATCTGTCTATCTGTCTATCTATCTATCTATCTGTCTATCTATCTATCTATCTATCTATCTATCTATCTATCTATCTATCTATCTATCTATCTATCTATCTGCCTGTCTGTCTATCTATCTATCTATCTATCTATCTATCTATCTATCTATCTATCTATCTATCCCGGGGGGATGCAGAGGGCCAGCTGCGCAGTGCTCCGGCCTAAAACCAAACCCCCTATAATGACGATTTTGTGTCCGCCGTTAATCGCGCGCAGCGCAAGGGCTAAACAGGCAACCAACTCCTGACCATGGCTGATGAAGTCGGGGCGTGATGCAAAGGGTTGATGAAGTCGGGTTTGTAGAAGGTAACTCACAACGAGCGTGAACTCCTGAAACTTCGACTTGCTCATGGCATCATCTCCTTAGGGCACACGCTCCTGGGGAGTGTTCTAGTGTTGTCCCGTATAGTTCAAAAGGGCTCGGCTACCTTTCGGCTTGAACTGGGCACAGACACCAACCACAGCGAGACAGTGGTTGGTGTGCAGCTTGGCCGGTGCTGAAAGTTCTTGTCCGGGGGTAGTATAGGAGGCGATGGCTTTTCAAGCTAAGCCACGCCCATAGATTAAACATATCTATCTATCTATCTATCTATCTATCTATCTATCTATCTATCTATCTATCTATCTATCTATCTATCTATCTATCTATCTATCTATCTATCTATCTATCTTATCTATCTTACTATCTATCTATCTATCTATCTATCTATCTATCTATCTATCTATCTATCTATCTATCTATCTATCTA
>WBZZ01000294.1:12500-27224 GCA_019918135.1 Paulinella micropora
ACATCATATGTAGTAACCGTTTGAAGTTTTGGAAAAAAGTCACGGAAATTCCGTGAAATTTGGCATTTTTCCCGTGACTGGGAATTTATGGCTAAATAAGGGAAATTGCACTTATGGGTTGTTGTTTGGGTATGTTTTGGCATTTGTGTAGGTTACGGACGTAACGAAACGTGTTGACCCTGTCAAAGGGACACTCCGTTTTTAACAGTTTTTCCCTCTGACTTGTTGTTTGGGTTCAGACTTGACTTTCCTTTCTACTTTAGAAGTGGAGGTTAGTTCTGAACCCGTTGTGTTCAACGTTATTATTAAATTCATTTTATTATTGAGCTCGTAAGGGTAAGACGTCCGGTCTTATCTAATACATTTGGAGTCCCTATGCCTTTTTCGAACTCATAAATTTTGGAATTTGGAACGACACACTCTCTGGGGACAATCAGTCACTGTTGTTGACTGTGCCTTGGTGAGAGTGTCAAGTAGCTTCTCAACTATCAGTACGCTGTACTGGTCGTGTGAGATAGTGCTTGCAGTCGTCTCGGGCAAGGGAAACTACAGGTGGTAAGGGGGGTTTTGGAGAAACAGGGAAGAACCCTGATCTCCAAACTTGGACCTTGACACCTAGGAGGTCAACATGTCAGCGATACTGGGTTTGGTGCTGACTTTGACCCATGGTATGTTTGTTTCGTTTAGCCTGGTGCTCTCTCATGGTTAGTTGAGTGAGAAGCACAGGTGGTTGAACTGGTCTGTTGTGGAAGATGTCTGCAGCTGGTGCAGGGAAGGACCCATTATGCGCCTAGCAGGCAGTGTCAGAGCGGCCAGCAATCATTATGGGAAAGAAGCATGCATTGTGTCTCTCTGTGGGAGGATGTGAGCTGGCGTGTTGTCTCTCTTTTCTCTCCTGTTGTGAGTGAAAGGGAGAGCATAGCTCTTTTATTTATTTTTTATCTGGGATGAGAGAGGGTGCATGTCTTTCTTCTCTATGCATTGGATTGCATTGGATTGCATTGGATTTGCATTGGATATGCATTGGATTGCATTGGATTGCATTGGATATGTATTGGATTGCATTGGATATGCATTGGATTGCATTGGATTGCATCGGTATGCATTGGATTGCATCTGGATTGCATATGGATAGCATTGGATTGCATCTGGATTGCATTGGATAGCATTGGATTGCATTGGAATGTAATGGATTGCATTGGATTGCATGGGATTGCATGGGATTGCATTGGATTGCATTGGATTGCATTGGATTGCATTGGATTGCATTGGATTGCATTTGATTGCATTGGAATGCATTGGATTGCATTGGATTGCATTGGATTGCATTGGAATGCAATGGAATGCATTGGATTGCATTGGAATGCATTGGATTGCATGGGATTGCATGGGATTGCATTGGATTGAATTGGATTGCATGGGATCGCATTGGATTGCATTGGATTGCATTGGATTGCATTGGATTGCATGGGATTGCATTGAATTGCATGGGATTGCATTGAATTGCATTGGATTGCATGGGATTGCATTGGAATGCATTGAAATGCATTGGAAATGTGTTAATATGGTTTGGTCACACTGAGGAGACTGACCGAGTGGTTATTAATACATAAGTTTTGATTAAAGTTTTTTTTCTCTTATCTTTTCTTTCGGCAACCGGTTGGCTGATATTCGACGGTACGCTTTGAAGGCGGAAGTGACGGATGTCACTATGGGACTTAGTGTTTAAGTTCCCGGTGTATCCAATTGGATTTTTTTGTTGCCAATTGGATACGTTTTTTCAGCACCTGTTTTCAGAAAATTTTATCTCATCAATTGAGCACAATAAATGACTCAAAAATAGCCCCAAGGCTCAAGAATGACTGTAGGAAGTGACGCGTACAATTTTTGACTCAAAACATTAGGTTGGAGCTGAGAAAAAGGCACTTGACTGACCCACCCTATTTTTGGTTTTTTCGCACTCACACTGCCACTTACTCAAAAAACATAGACGTGGGAACGTGTGTTTCGGTCCCTGCTGTAAAGCTGGGAAAGGCTTGGGCAAAAAGAAAATTTGGTGAAACAGTCTATCAAGACATAAGGCTTGTTGGGGAACTAAAGGATAAGGAAACAAAACATCACAAAGCACTTGTGACTCTCAACTTGGACAAGAAGGACTATTTTTTTTTGTCTGGATTTCTACGTCCTGAACTAGACCAGGCCGTGAGTGGTTTTGCCTGTATCGACGGTGGATTGAAAGAGGTCCACGTAGAGCTTACAGATGGTGAAGAGACAGAGGTCGAGGATGAGGGAGGAAAGAACAATGAACTAAAAGCTGAACAGGAGGCAAATAATTCAGACTCAGAAAGCGAAGAAGGTGGTGACGAAGAGTTGCACTTGGGATACAATGTATGTCCAAATACAGAGGAACAAGTGAAGACTGAGGGTGACAAGTTGGTAAAGAATGGTTTTTTGTGGAAGTTGCAGTCACAAACAGTCGATTGGAGTGCAGACAGGCCTGTGTTTGAACCCAAGACAAGGTTAGCGAACGCTTCCACAGCTTCTCCTCTTTTGTAAGTCTTCCCTGGATGTCTGTCTGTTTTGCATATTGCATGGATTCCAGCTGGGTGGGGCAAGTATGTATGTTCGTCTGTCATTTCCTGTTGTTTGTTTTGAAAATGATGTCATGTGACCAGACAGTTTGAGTGGAGCAGGTACTCATTTCTGCACCTTGTTTTCACCATGCTTTGCTACCTTGTAATACATAGCCTACATATGTCTGCCCCTTTTCATCTCTCTGATTTCTCTTTGTTGTTCTTGTCGGACAGGCACTTCATGCACTTTGTCCCCCCAAAAGTTATCAGTCGTATGATCGAGTTCACCAACACCGAGCTTGCAAAGCAAAAGGAATCGTACTTAAAGAAACATGTGACCCATGAGGAAATGTCGGTTTTTTTGGGGCTTTTAGTTCTCATTTCTTTGGCAGACAGAGGTCGGCGGAGGGGCCATTGGGTGGACCAACATGAATTAGCAGCTGATGGTCTCCCAGGAGATGGCTATGGAAAGTTCATGTCAAAGAATCGATTTGAACTCATTTTACAGTGTCTGAAATTTGGGCCAGAACCTACCTCCGATGATCCCTTCTTACCTGTACGGTTTATGATGGAACAGTTTGGTCGGCAGTTCAATGTAGCCATTATCCCCGGCCCATGCATCACTGTTGACGAATCCATGGGCAAATGGACAGGCAAGGAGATGCCTGGTCAAGTGTATGTACCACGTAAACCAATCCCCCTTGGAAGGGAATACCATACCGCCTGCGATGTAACAACGGGAATTTGTATTGCTCTTGAATGTGTGGAAGGGAAGGATCGGGATCGCAATAAGGAAGGAGTACAACAGTGGGGTGTTACCACAGCAACAACGCTGCGTTTGGTCAAACCATGGCATGGAACAGGGCGTCTGATAGTAGGCGACTCTTGGTTCGCCAGTGTCAAGACTGCACTAGCATGTAAAGCTGTTGACCTCGATTTTACTGGCATGGTGAAGACTGCCACCGTCAACTTTCCCAAACTTACTTTCTGGCATGCCAGGGGCAACAACAAAGGGGATTTGGCAGGTGCGGTTTGTATTAAGGATGGCATTCCCTTGCTTGCTGTTAATCAAAATGATCATAATATGCAACAAATTATTGCTACATGTGGCACTACTTTAGCTGGCAAACCGCGGGAAGCTAGGTTCAGTACCAAAACAGCCTTCGTTCCCCGTTGTGATGTTGTGGCAAAGTATTATGAGTGTTTCAACAGCGTTGATCGCTTCAATTCTTTACGCCATGGGCATGGATCAATGAATCTCAATGTGATTGTGCGAGACTGGACAATCAATGACTTTCTGATCTTGTTGGACTTCGCCATGACGAACGCGTACTTGCATTTCCTTCGTTTTAGCACCACACAGAGTGCCAATTACCTTCGTTCGAAAGGCACCACCAGGCCAGGGTTCTTCAAGCATTTGGTGGCAAACGGCTTGCTTGTAAGCAAAACTTGCTCGGAAGTAGACTGGGCTATGTTGAGTCCAGAATCAGAGAACCTGCGAGTGCCCAAACCGAATGAACCGCACATGAAGCTGGTCATGTATCAACTGTTTGATATGTCCGATGCTATTCGACGCAAAAGGGAAGCAGGGGAGGAGTTCAATCAGTCAACGCAGAGGCCGAAACGCAGGCGCTGTAAAGTATGCAAGTACGTGCATGGAAAGGCGGACGGGTCTCTCACTTCATTTTACTGCGAAACCTACGGCCCCGAAATGGCATTGTGTGGCACAAAGGGTCGTGCATGTCATGGATGGCACATAAAGCATGGAGATCCAAAAAAAAAAAAGAAAAAGGGCTCATGTAAGTTCATTTCTATAACCATATCCAGTTGGATACAACTTCAATTTGTACTTAATTGCAGGGAGCGGGTACGAGCGACAAGGACAGTTTATAACTTTTGTATTAAATTTTTCTAAGCTTTGAGTCCAATCGAATAATATTATAACAAATTTTTAATAATTAAATATAATTTCATTATTTTTTCCAGTCGTTGAAAGTACTTTAATATCATATCCAATTGGATACCGGGCACGGGAACTTAACAATTAGTGATGGGATGTCACTATGGATTTCGAAGTGATTACTGTACTGAATTGAATGGTTTTGAAGCCGGCTGGAAGGACTGTCACTGAAATCTATACGGTGTGGGACGCACTGTATAAATATGGAGTGACATGACGGAAAAGCCATTCGGACATCTATGGCTGCGTGTCAGATTTCAGTCACTTGGGCAGCTATGACATAGCTGAAGGAGCCGTGGGAAGGAAAGGGCTATAAAGACGGAAATCATCGACGGTTTCGATAAGCAAATATGTCATTCATCATATGTTATGGCATATTGGAGGTCACGGACTTTTTAGCCTCTGAGGGAGGTATTAAAAGCGGGCTGTCGAACCGGACGAGCGGAGTGTATGATGCTACCCTTTCATTATGTTATCCGCAGATGAAGGACTCTGCGCCTAGAGATGATGCTACCGCAACACGATGCCTATGCGTTGCTCAGGTTTACCTCAAGTTGTGAACTTTGAGTGGGTATGAGATAATCGGCTAACGATACGTTGGCTAATTTTAATACATCGCGGGGGCGGGATTCGTGGCGGCAATAAAGGCGTGGTTGGACGGAATATGTTGCCTATTAAAGGAAGCATAGAAGGAGTGAATGGAAAGGCGAGGGCGGAGGTTACGGGGACAATGGTCTTGACCATTGAACTCTACTCCGGTATTATTATTAAAGTCCTTTGACATCCAGTTCTATGTCTGTCCGGAGTATTCGGGAGAGTTGCTGATTGGATTCATGCAACTCAATAGGATGAATACATTAATTGATTGCCGGTCAGGTTTAATGCACTACGGAAGTAGTGATGACGACGCGGAGGATATGGTGAGGGGCCGGTCGGAGGTTCCTCTCTTCCATACGGATACTTACGCGGTGTCATACACTAAGCACGGCACGGACGGCGTCGGTGACCCACATGCAATTGCGCGAAGCGCAAGCGGGTGCAGATGGTCATACCGAAGCCATATCAACACCCGGCGTTGGACAACTATTATAAGGATTTCCAACCCGAGTACCGCGGGCTTGCGGGAAAGGCTAGGAAGGTTGTTCGACGTTGGGAAAAGGCAACGGTGGAGGACTTAACTCAGGGCCGGTCGGCTCAGATTAGATGGCTTGCACCATGGAAGAACATAACATGAAGGTGGAGGCAGGAATGGGGGGGTTCAGGGATGGAAAGAAGGGGCCTTATGTGTTCCTTCAGAACCAGTACTGCTTCCATGCAAAGGCATCACGGGCCAATAGGCCGTTGTTGAACCGTTGATGTCGATGTGGGTGTCAACGGGGGGAACGGAGGACGAAATTTTGGATTTCGTGGGGGACATGTGGGGTGACAAACCTCTTTGTCCGCGAAATTCCTGAGAGACCATGAGATGGCTCACGAAGTATTTCGCGGATGATAAACCGTTCTCTATTGTCTTACCGTTCCATGACAACGCACTATGGGCGGATGAGGTTTTGGACCGGATCGCGGATCACCCAATCCCGGTGCCATCTAGGAAGCAACATTTGGTGATTGCATGTAGATTGGGCACTAGGGAACAGGGGTTGGCATATCGAAACTCACTTAAAGGGTGTGACCTTCAGAAGGTGCGGGAACAAGCGTTCACGTGCTTCACAGGGTTTTACACGAAAAGGGCGCCTATCCAGTATGCGTTGATTCTGGATCGGATGGCGAACCTTGGGAAATGGGATGAGTTTTCGGAAGTCAAATACCATCAGAAGGAGGTGGAAATGCCCTCCGAGGATGGCCTGGTGGAGGATGCGTGGTCGGACATGGCTGAGGCACCCGAACTTAGGGATCGGAAGGATGCCCAGTCATGGGAGGATAAAATGGCTCGGATGCGGGCGGATTGGAAAGGAAAAAGAAAAGGATATTGAGAGCCTTCAGAAGGTGATGGCTAAGGAGAGGGAGATCTTTGATCCGCCTAGGCCGGGGACGGTCAAGCATTTTGAGGCCCATCTCAGGAAGATTCCGGGGATGAATATCACGCATGCCTCTAGGAGGTCTGTCCTGGGCCGTAAGGAAGAAAGTATTGCCCAGGAGAAGGCGGAGGAGTTACAAGCAGATGATTTCACGGAGTTTTCGGACTCCCCGATTTCGTCGCATGTACGCATGGTTCCAAAGCCGGATGGAGCGCTGAGGTTTTGTGTGAATTACTATCGGGCTAACAAGATCATCGAGGGTGAGCGGTACCCGCTGCCCAAGATCGATGACTGTATGCGCAAGTTAAAACACGCAAAATTTTACTCGGTATTGGATCTCAAGAATGGGTTCTGGCAGATCCCGCTCAGCAGAAAGAGCAGGTGGCTTACGGCGTTTGTAGTGGGAATGACGCTATACCAATGGAAGGTATTGCCAATGGGTCTGAGGAACTCACCGGGCATATTTCAGGCAGCGATGCAGAAAATGCTCGGAGGCCAGTTTGAGGATAAACGGGCAGGTGGGTTTATGGAGAAATATGGACAGAAGGTGGAGGATTACGCTTTCTGTTACATAGATGATATTATTATCTACTCCAATACCATGGAGGAACACCTGGCCCACATACAGGATGTTTTCCGACGGGTGAGAGAGTTTGGTCTCAAGGTGAACTTGGACAAGTGCCAGTTTGCCACCCGGCAGGTTACATACTATTACCTAGGATATGATACCTCGAACGGGACAGTAGCGATTGCGGCTAAGAAGAGGGATGCTGTGGAAGGCATTAAGCGGCCTCAGACGCGGTCGGAGTTGTTCTCCTTCATTGCGCTTGCGCAATATTACAGTCAGTTCTTTCCGAATTGGTCGGAGACGGTCAAACCGTTAAGAGAGCTGTACTTGAAAGGCGCCTAAACAGGAGGAGACGTTCGAGTTCATTAAGGAAATGTTGACTCGTGATCCCAAATATAACAAGGATTGCATCTTGACGATGCCGGATGTGGATAAGCAGTATGTGCTGGACACCGATGCGTCTAAGTATGCGATCGGGGCGGTCCTACAGCAATACGACGACAAAGGGGTCTTACGGCCGATCATGTACTTGAGCCGGAAGCTCAACAGGGCGGAACAGAACTACTATACAAGGCAGAGGGAAGCCTTGGCGGTGGTTTGGTCGTTTATAAGACTCAGGGAATACTTGTGGGGGTCACGGGATATCGTGGTAAGAACGGACCACCAGAACCTTATGTGGTTGATGACGAACGATTGCACGGGCAGGCTGGCCAGGTGGCAGGCTTTGCTATCGTGTTATGACTTCACCGTCAAGTACATTCCCGGCAAGAAGAATATTGTGGCCGACTCTTTGTCAAGAGTCAATTACTCAACTCCATCCGCATGTCTGGCTGCGATGCAGCAGATGGACGAGTTTGAGGACTTGGCATTGAGGACGGATCAAAAGGATATCTTGCCGGCGAACATGATCTTCTATGCCAATAAGGCTCATCCGGGCCGGGGACTAGCAGGAAAGAGCCTAGGGTGATGGAGGCAAAGAAGGGGGAATATAGGAAGGTCATGATGATTCAGTTGGAACGGGGGGTTGGCCAAACAGAGTGCTGTACGGAGCATTTTGTAGAGGAGGCCGTGCAACGCCTGAAGGAATACGAGGCCGATAAAGCCGCTATTCTGGATGAGGATAAGGCGGAGCATGAGTGCTATTGTTGCCAGGGGCACGCGGCACCGGCCGTCCGAACCTACATGGAAGACCCGGGCGTGGAAGCGGCTCCAGAGCCGGAGGTGGCCTCTACAGAGCCGTTGGGGGCTTCGGAGGGGTCGGGGCCGGATTCCAGACCTCAAGTGGGAATCCAGGTAGAGGACGGTACAGTGCGTATCGCGTCGGTGGAAGCATGGAGGCAATGTCAGAGGGCCGATGATGAGTACAAGGACTTGATCCAGTACTTTTTGGTGGGGGATGAGCTGTTGTTGACGGAGAAGATCCGATCACAGCTCAAGACTCTGGCATGGAGGGATGGCCTCCTGTGGTACACAGGCAAGGCACCGGAGACGGCCAAGAATCCGGAAAAGTGGGTCTTATGGGTCCCAGCCAGACTGAGGCTGATGATCTACGTAGCGTCACACGTAGTCCCGTTGGTTAATCACCCGGGGGTACAGAGGACGCAGTGGATTATCAAAAGGCGATTCTGGTGGGAAGGGACGGATAAGTTCATTAAGAAGGGGGTCAAGGGCTGCACGACCTGTCAGATGAACAAGAAACACCCAGTGGAAGGGAAAATCCCAGTTGGGAAATTTACACTGCTGGAAAGGTTCTTTGAGTTCCTCCAGGTGGACCACGTGGGGCCGTTGCCGCCGGTGGGGCCGGCGAAGGATAAGTTCTTGATGACGGTCATGGATAGGGCGAGCAATTACGTCTGGGCGATACCAGTGCCGGACACTACGGCGGAGACGACAGCCAGGGAGCTGATTGATCGGATCCTATGTGTGGTAGGGGTCCCCAAGACGATTTGCTCAGATAAGGGGCCAGCCTTTGACAATGAGCTGATGGAAAGGCTCGCGAAGTATTACGGGGTCCACTGACAGTACGTTACACCGTACAATCCGAGGGCTAATGGCAAGATCGAGCGGGTACATAGGCCGCTCAAGTCGGCCCTAAGGACCTACTGCAAGAAGAGTCAGCTCTTGTGGAGGGAGGTGGTCCCAAGCTTTGTGTTCGGTATGAACGCGATGCCATCGAAAGCTCTTGGAGCGGGGGCGGAATGTAAATCCCCGTATCAGGTGGTGTACGGGCAGGAGCCGGTGATGCCCCAACACTTGGTATATCAGGATGCACCTGCGCTTGCGCTGGACGAGGATGAGCTCTGGGGGGTTCGTATGCGGGTCTCAATGGAGGCCATGCAAGCGGTGCGACAAGCAAGGCTGGCGGAACAGACTCGCCAGCTAAGTAAAGAACCCTTGGAGCAGGACTTGTCTATGGTAACGTACAAGCCAGGGGACATCGTCATGTTGTACTACCCACAGGTTCCGAAGGGCATATCATCGAAGATGTTTGTGCACTGGAAGGGGCCCTATCAGGTGGTGCAGCAGACAGGGCCGTTTAACTATTGGATAAGAGGCATGGGGGAGAACAAGATTGTTAATGTTCGACGCCTCATTAAGTACGATCCGTTCTTAATGGAAAACGAGATGCTCCAGGAAGCGCTCGTCAGGGAAAAGGGAGAGTTTCAAGACTCCTAAGTTGGTAACGGATAAGGAACCCGATGGTGGGAAGCCCGGGGACCGGAAGGGCCAGGGGGAGAGGAAGGCACGGGCCCCTGAAGAGGGCGTCGGCCGGGGAAGCTCCAAAGGGCCTGAGGTCGCGGGGAAGGGGTCAGATGCGAGTCGCAAGCCACCCACAGAGGCGGCGAAGCGGGCGGCGGATAATGATCTGAATTACTCGGAACCAGGAGGTAGACCGGGGAAGCATAGGAAAACGGAAGTGCAGGCGGAGCCGGAGGAGCCTATTGAGCCCTCGCAGGTGGATGTCAAGCACAAGTTATGGAAGGAGGGTAATAAGACACTGGGGATGAACTGGGTTCTGAATCAGTTCTATCTTGTCAGACCCCCAACTAGATTCGTTGCAAAGGGGGACAAGGGTACTCTTTTTGTAATGAAGGTAGTGGGACTGGCGAAGGACTCGAGGAAGACTCGATCGTCGGAAAGTGCGCTTAAGAACCTTCCGCCTATGCTGCAGTTCTACCGGTCTTGGGATAAGGATACGGTGGAGAACCGGATGTACCGCGAGTATGTCCCGGTGTGGTGGGATGCTGCGAATACTGGGAAGTATGGGATGCCAAGATAGATCCGGCCTCACGGAAGGCGGACAGGGATCACGAGGCATGGACCATATCAGCGTGGCCGAGGGGAGTGTTGGATTGCCCCTTCGAGTCACACGATGGGCACATTCCGCAAAAGATTTGGGACATGCTCAAACAGAGCGGGGTGGACTTAAGGCTGATCGGGGGTGCACGTGCTACCGAAACGGTGCGGGGGAAGAAGCATCCGAGCCAGTAGGGAGGAAACATCCGGAAGGGGTGAAGGAAGAAGGAATTGGAATTCGGGTCGGGGGAAAGGGAAGTTGGGCGCACATTGACCATAGTGTGTGGGAAATTTGTACTGGGGGTCCTACTCAACATTAAAACTTTACGGACACGGTACGGGAGAGGAACTCGGCGAGAAGGCCATCGTCGTTTTAAGGGTTGGACTTTGGGGTTCGGTCAATTCGGACTTCGGGGCCAGGCACCATTCACATTTGACGGATTAGACAGGGTCTGGTTGGTGGTCGGTCAGACTATGGGACTGTGACTTCGGGGAAATCGCGCGTGTAGGGTTGAAGACGTAAGCTGGTCGAGTGTCAGATTCACGATCTTCGGGCAACAATAAGTCTCGGAACTTAGCCCACATGAAGCACAAGCCTATAATCCGTTGGATGGCTCTTGATAATGTCTATGTGCCTGTGCCTGGATACCATATGGTATCAAGAATCACCTGACTTCCGGACCTGAAAAAAATAATAAAATCAAAAAAATTTATTAATAATATTAATAAATATTATTTTTCAATTATCAAAAGTAAGAATAATTTATTACAAATTGTTTGGAGGCCGCTGCCTCAGTGTCTGGTTTCCAACGCGCTTAAGTAAAAAAAGGATCTGATACCATGTGGTAACAAAAAAAAACGTACTTCAAAGCGATGAAAATTAAGTCCGCTGCTTTTTTTTCTTTCGGTTTTCCGTTTTGTTTATGCCAGGCATGACACGTTCTGCCTTCCCCGCTGCACAAAGGCATCTCAGGACCGCAGGAGGTGCAATAAAAACTCGTCATGGAGACCTTCTTTGCTGTGTAAGCATACAAACAGACTCGGCATCTACGTCTTTTCGGCCTCTCCGTACTCTCAGAATATGCTCTTCCTACCTGCTGTTTCTTTTTGACTTTGTCGGACATGATGACTAAGGGGTACCTACACAGTTCCATGCATTTTGGGGCGCCAGGTTGGGCAGGAGCGTTGGGTTCAGAAGGGGGGACAGAGGGGCGGTCAGAATCAGGAGGAGCACCTTGTTTGAGGAGGGACGAAGCAAGCACAGATTTGAAATACCCGGGCCTATTGTCGCCTTTCATCATATTGAGGTTGGCCAATAAGGACTGGCTAAAAAAACAGTAATGCTTGTACGCATTTGTGACAATAAAGTCCAGCAAAATCATGAAGTCGACCTTGCGCCAGTCATTCAAAATAAAGGACAGATTGAGAGAGTTCGACCCGTGTCTGCACGAATTGAACATATCCACTGCATTAAACGCTGAATAATACAACGCCACAGCCTCGCACCTTGGGACACGGGGTACGGTCTTACTAAAACGGGCATTACGCGGCTTACCAGGCAAGATTGTGGAACATGTGGCAATAATTTGCTGCTGATTCTGGTCGTTTTGGTTGACTGCCAGGAGCTTTACCCCATCCTTTTCGCATGTGGCTGAGGCCAAATCACCCTTCTCTCCCCTCCGTAAGCCCCAAAGTAGCCGCACAGGAAAGCCAGAGTGAGCCGTCTTCACCATTCCAACAAAATCGACACCCTTTTCTTCATCTCGATTGCTGTTTTGCAAGAAGCGAACCACGAGTCCCCAACGAAGATTCGACCTGTTCCCCACCATGGCTTGGATAATCGTAATGTAGTTGCAGTTGTAACACCAAACTCATGGGCGTATTGCTTCTGCCTATCCCTATCCTTACCCTCCACCAATTCCATGGCAATGCAGACCCCCGTTTCAACATCGCAGGCGGTGTGGTACTCCCTTCCCACAGGGATTGGCTTGCGGGGGACGATCATTTGGCCAGGCATTCCGTCTCCCGTAAATTGTCCCATACTCTCATCAATCGTAATGACTGCTCCTGGAACGATGGCTGCCCTTGCCTTTGCATCAACCGCCTCAGCGAAAGCGCGAATCGGTAAAAAAGGATCAGCATCAGTGGGGGGACCAGTTCGTAAGCACTTCAGTATGGTGTCGAATCTGTTCAGGGCCATATACTCTCCAAAACCATCCCCTGGCAGTCCGTCTGTACCCTCACCATCCTTGGGTGCCCAGTGTGACCTCCTGCGACCCCTGTCCGCCAATGAAATGCGAAGCGACAACCCCAAAAAACCATGAATTCTTCTGTTGTCAATGCCCTGGCTAATCTGTGATTTTCCTGCTTCGCTAGCTCCTGGTTGGTAAGTTGTAAAATGGTTGTAACAGCAGATATCGGGAAAAAATGAAGAAAGTGTCTACAAGTAGGAAAAATGCACAAAAAAAAAAAAAAATATAGCAATTGCGAAATATTTTGCATCAAAGTGGACACCATGTTTGCATACAACAAAGACAAGAAAAAGTAAGTTGAAAATTTATTTTGATTAAGGTTTTTCTCTGAAACAACAAAACAATATTCAATGAAAATTACATACACATGTAAAGAAAGTGTAAAGGGTGTTGGGCTACACTGGAATAGTGAAAAGAAAGCGAAACAACAGAGAGAGAGAGAGAGGAGGTGGGACGTGAGTGGGGAGACATCAAACTTGTCTTCCATCGTAGACTTTGCTTTGTGTCGAGGCCGATCTGCGCTCCAGTCCACTGTCTGCGGTCCCACCTTCCACTGGAACCCCTTCCCCAAAAGCCTTTCTTTCTCTTCCTCTAATTGCCCTGCTGTAAAAGGGCTAGGGTTTAGAAAGGGAACCGCTTCATCCTTTCCTCCCTCCTCCTCCTCTTCGTTTTCCTGCTCCTGTACCTGGTCGTTCTGGTCCTGTTTTTGTTCATCATCCTGCACCTCTTGTTCTTCTTCTTCGTCCTCCGATAATTCCATCTCTACCTCTTCCTCGTCCTCATTCATGAACTTCCAACTCGACCCTGCCTGCCCAGGCTCGGGCCTCAAATGCTTGGTCAAGAAGTAATACTACTTCTCGTCAAAACGCATCGTAGCTAAAGCTTTTTGGTGTTTTGTTTCTTTTTCTTTCAACACCCCCAAAGCCATAATGTGTTGAAAGGTAGGATCACCAAATTTCTTTTTGGCCCATGGCTTTCCAAACCGAGAAACTGAGACTGAAAGGGTGTCTCCCACCTCCATCTTTTCTCAAAAAATCGTTATGTGGTAGGTTCACGTGGAAAAAGGGCAGTGGGAGGGGTCACCCTTCAATTTAAAAAAAGAAATTCAACTAAAAATTTTGTCAAGAAATTTTACGAGTCGCTTCCTAGGGACTTTTTCAACATTTCTCTAGTGTTTTATTCATCAAAACTGCTCCGGTTTGATCGAGAGAATTTTTGGAAAAAAAGTTCTGAAAAACTGATACCATATGGTATCATCAAATACAATATGGTATCACCGGGCACATAGACAATAAGATTTGATCAGGCGTCGAGCTAGGTAGCTCTTGGGGATGGTGGACAGTCGGCTGGGATTCCCCAAAAAGCCGGTGCTGACGAGATTATACGAGATGTAGTCTCCGTTGGTATTACTCCAGAGTTGAGATCCGAGCGATCTCAAAGGAGGGGGAAGGGTGCTATGTAACACCCACGGTATACTACATCGTTTTTACGCTATTAGGGTTTACGGGAATTTACTCGTGGAAGTATTTCTTGTTATTAAATGTATTTTAAGATGAATTCTTATTACATTTCCGGTTCTGATTAATACATCCGGTTTTAACGTGGTTTTAGGATATGGAATATGAGAAGAAAGCTGGGATGTTTGGATCTCATAGGACCTTAAAACCTACATCTAACACGTAACAGTTTACCGGAGTGGAGAAGGTTTTCAGGATGCAGATTACATGATTATGTAGCATCCATATTGAATAATCTCCCACATTAATAGCGTTGACCCGATCCTTCTACATCATATGTAGTAACCGTTTGAAGTTTTGGAAAAAAGTCACGGAAATTCCGTGAAATTTGGCATTTTTCCCGTGACTGGGAATTTATGGCTAAATAAGGGAAATTGCACTTATGGGTTGTTGTTTGGGGTATGTTTTGGCATTTGTGCAGGTTATGGACGTAACGAAACGTGTTGACTCTGTCAAAGGGACACTCCGTTTTTAACGGTTTTTCCTTCTGACTTGTTGTTTGGGTTGAGACTTGACTTTCCTTTCTACTTTAGAAGTGG
>WBZZ01000295.1:0-5000 GCA_019918135.1 Paulinella micropora
GCAGTTCTTCGGCGTGGTGCTGCAAATTTGCCGCGAAAAATTCCACTGCCTGCCGGCGTAACCGTTCGACCTTGGTCTCGCGAGGCAGCTGTTTGAGCACGGGCGGGATCAAGTACTTGAGCTCGCCCTTTAGGCGGTTGAAGTCCTCCGCCAGCCTGGCCCCTTGGTCCACGATGGCCTGCACGATCTTGAGCAAGTCGGGCTCCGTCAGGGACGGGACGCTGCGTGTTTGCACTTTTACAGAATCGTAGAACATCTGGGATTTGAGGTTCGAGACTGCCTCGGTGTTGTTGGCAAACATCAGTGAGTGGCCGAGCACCGCGACATGAAGATGGTGCGCGAGACTTGGCTGTGCTCGCCGTACAGCGCGTAGGCGCAGTTGGCGTAGATGGCCCGGAGCTTGTGCGGGCTAGGGATGAGAAAATCCTTCGCTCGTTCGTAGTGCATTTGCGTGAGGTAGTCGAACGTGTTTGAAAACCCCGCTCCCTTCATGGCCGCGGTGACCTGGTCGTTAATGAGCGCTTGGCTAGGCGTGTCCGTCACTTTTTTCGACTCGGCGAGCGTGTTCATCCACGGCAGCGTCGAGACCTTCATCCGTTTGGCGGGCGGAGCCAAAGGTTGCTCGTCCTCCTGTGCTAAGATCTCTGCGCGGTGCGTAGTCCAGCTCAGGTAATCGCTCTTGGGCCTGTCCTTTTTCATGAGCTTGTTCTCTTCGGGCGCCAGCCGCGAGCGGTGCCTGAAGTGGTTTTCAATCAGCCACCTCATGTGCTTCCAGATGCGCAGCACGCCGGCCGACGTGGCGGTAGGCAGTGCGATCGGCTTGCCTATAAAGATCAGGTCCTGCAAATCGCTGTCGGCCGGGTCTGAGTCGGGCGCGGCCCCCTTCTTAGCCGCCCTGTGCTGGACGACGTGCTTCTGCCGCCCGATCTCCAAGAAGATGATATGTTCCTCTTCGTTCACGGGCAAGAACTCCGACCATTTCCAGAGCTCTATCTGCCGGCAGCCCAGAATCGCGAGCAGCAGGAAGCTCTGCAGGGCCCAGAGCGGGTAGCGCATCGTCGGCGCAAAGGGGCCGGTGTTGGTGCGCTTGGCCTCGGCCGATTCGAAGCAGTCCGCTTCGGCTAGCATGGCCTGGTACAGCTCGTCCAGGAACGCAAACCACGGGTCCGCGAGCAAGGTGTTCCGCTCGGTCATTTTCTTGACATTGACTTCGTTCGTCTGCCTGACGGTGCGCTGGTTCAGCGTCCGGTCGCGGAAGAGGGACCCTCGCGTAAAGCGCTTGATCACGAACTCCTTGCCCCAGGCACACCGCGAGGGCTGTTTGGAATTGTCTTTTTTCTTTGTGTCCTCTTCCTTGTTGCTCGCGAGAATGAGCCATTGGGTCCTGAACTTCACGTACGCCTTGCTTCTCGTGTCGGAGTGAGGCTTGCACGCGTCCACCAGGTCGTTGATGAAAGGCAGCCATTGTTCGACATCGCTGCGCAAGCGCAGCAGCTGGGTGCAGCAGGCCAGGAGACAGATCCAGAAGGGCTTCTTGGCCGCGCCCTGGAGGTACTCGCAATACTGGTGGTTAGGGCCGAACACGTAAGTCCTGAAGGAACCGACGTCGTCGTGCCATTCATCGCGCTTCTCTATTCTGGCGGCGCTGTCCGGAAGCGTGAGCCAGGCATTCTCGTCCGAGGTCGCGATGACCTTGAAATCGACCATGGTCGCCTCCTTCGAAGACAGCAGCTTCTCGTCGTCTAGCCCCGTGCCGCGAAAGGTGTCGACCGCGTGCAGCACGCCGCTTTTCTCGGTGCCCTTGATGATAAACTCGCTCCATTTACCCCGGCGCGAGTTGATGACCGCCGCCAGCCGCTGCGAAGGCTGGTGTAGGGCAGGATCTACGCCTAACGAGACCAGGTGCACGCGGTCGAGGACTTCCTCGCGATGGTCTTGAAGGTTCTTTAGCCCACTTATGAAGTCCTTCCTGTAGGTTGACCACAACCACGGTTTATTAGCAAAATACTAGTGCAAGGGCAGTCTCGCGAAGCTTGGCACCGGCTTCTTGCCTTCGCGGATTTCTTGCGGAGTTGTGTTATTAAAGGCGTCGATTTCCGCCTGGGACGGGCCTCCCGGGAAATCAACGACCTCACGCCCGTTCAGACCGGCACCAAACCTCCCGCTGCTGACCCACATTCTTTATTTAATGACTATATGGTACAAGATTTGTTTTTTCAGCAGCAGCCACAGCAATCACGGCCGGCGTCTTTTTCTTTTTTTTCTTTTTCCTTTTTTTTTTGGCGTGCGGGCCAGACAAAAGATGGCTCGCGAGCGGGCGCGCGAGGCCGCTGCCGTTCAGTGAACCAGCCAAGGCAATGAAAGGCCAGCCCTGTTCTTCGCACACGAGCGCGAACATGGCGCTTTGGCGGTGGCGCGACTCGGCCTGTTTCAGTTCTGGCACCTGTGCCGCTAGCCCTTCTTCGTCCATCAACAACAGGAAAGCACGGAGAAGAGTCTGATAATTGACAAAACACCGGCGGGCCCACGCGTACCTCTCTCTCAACTTCTTTAGCACTCGGGGCCAACAGGCGTCGACCTTTTTGAAGAGGCGTTCCAGCTCCTCCAGCGTCTGTTTGCTCGGCTCGCGCCGGCTCCTGCCACAGCCTAACAGGTGGCACAGCTGGCTGGCTCGGTCGATAGTCAGAGGGCCTAGCTTCTCCCTGCGCCAGATGTACGCGAGGCGAGCGGGGGTCGCGTTCTGGGCCCGCCACTTGTGGGTCAGGCGCCTCGCCTGTGCTAACAAGGCCGGGCTGACACACGACGCAGACTGATTCACACCTCGCAAATTGAAGGTCTCGCGTATTATCTGGCGAAAGCGGCTCAGGCGAGTGTAGCCGACATGTCTGGGAGCGTGTTGCTCTCTTACCATCTGTCCGCTGACCAGCCAACATTGGCTCGTGTACAGCTCGTGCTCTGTCTTGACCAGGCCACACTTGGAGCAGTACGTACCAGTGGTCGCGAGGCTGAAGGTCCAGTTATGGTCGCAGGACATAAATGAAAAGTGGCAAAGCCAGCAGAGAAAAATCTAAAGATTATAAATGTCGGCGTTTAAGATTCAAGATTTGAAACAAAAGCGAAAATAAAAAAAAAGGACCAGAGGGGTGTTCAGAAAAAGATGGAAGGCACCGAATCATACAAGGGCAAGTGTCTGCACTGTTCCTACGGCTGTGCCAGGGACGACGGCAGGTGGTATGGCTTGCCGATAGCCCACGCGGACGAAGAATTGTTCGTCTGGGGCCACTTTTGCTCTGTGGGCTGTGCAGCCAAATTTGCGGAATATGGTATTGCCGAGACTCTGCGTTCGCGTTCACTGGACCTGCTGCACTCGTTCCTAAGAGTCAATCTACACAAGCAGCTAGTGCAGCCAGCACCGCCACGCCACGAGCTAGTAGACTATGGTGGACCGTTAGACATCTCGGCTTTTAGGTCTGTGGGCCGGGTTGTGAATTGGTACGTGCCAGTACATCGCAAAGAGACACAAAAGAATTTTATTAGCAAGCTCGCTGGCCGCAAGTACACGCTAAGAAGGCTCAAGCGCCTGCCCGGGATTCGTCTCTCTTCCGCTTAGGGTTCTTCTTCTTGCGTTTGACCACCCTGCGCTGTTCTTCCTCCTCGGCGGCGCTGTCGGTGGTCAAGGGAAGCGGCGCCAGCACGGGCAGAGGGGGTGGCGTCTCGCCGGCATCAGCCAGGACGGTGTACTTGAGCCAAGGGCCGCCGTCCCGCTTGAAGACGAGGTGCAGCACATTCTGTGTAACGCCGACCAGCACCCTTCTCCATTGCCGGCCCCCGGTCCAAATCGGTCAAGGCAGTTGAAAATATATATAAGGGGCTGGGTTGCCCAATTTGGACTGACTTGCGCTCCAGCGCTCCTACCTGCGCTCCAGCGCATGTTCTCGGTCCAAATGGGTCAAGGCAGTTGAAAATATATATAAGGGGCTGGGTTGCCCAATTTGGACTGACTTGCGCTCCAGCGCTCCTACCTGCGCTGGAGCAGGGGGGGGGGGACTGAGGCAGGGTGAGAGGGAGGGGGGGGAGCACCCACCACCAGCAACGATCAAGCAGTGGAGGCAAACCCCCAGTATCACCCCAGCTTGATCATTAGGGTGGTGTCCCCCTCTCCCCTCCCCGTCCTCCCCTCCCCGTCCTCTCTCTCGCCCTCGCGCCCCTTTTTGCAGTGTAACCCCTGCTTGATCGTCGTTGTCCCCCCCCCCTCCGTCCCCCCCCTTTCCCCCTGCTCCAGCGCAGGTCGGTCCAAATTGGGCAGCCAAGCTCCTATATATACTTTATAACTGCCATGTCCGATCTGGACCGAGGAACCCTGCTCCAGCGTGCCTACCTGCGCTCCAGAGCAGGTCGGTCTAAATTGGGCAGCCAAGCTCCTATATATACTTTATAACTGCAATGTCCGATCTGGACCGAGGAACCCTGCTCCAGCGCGGAGAGAAGGGGGGGGGGGGAGGGGTGGTGGGACGGGGGAGGGGGGAGTAGCCACCACTAGCAACGATCAAGCTGGGGAGGGAAACCCCAGTGTCACCCCAGCTTGATCATTAGGGCGGTGTCTCCCCCCCCCCCCCACTCCGTCCCCTCCCCTCCCCCCTGCTCCGGCGATGTTTGGTCCAGATCGGGCAGCGCCATCCCCTATATTATTTTATAACTGCTGTGCCCGGTCTGGACCAGAGCCCTGCTCCAGCTGAGCCTACCCCTGCTCCAGCGCTGTTTGGTCCAAATCGGGCAGCGCTATCCCTATACTAATTCTTAACTGTCTTGCCAGGTTTGGACCAGCCCCTGCTCCAGCGCTGTCTGTGGACACTTTGGTCGGACTTGGGAAGTAGGAAAATGGCAGGGGAATGAGCCTGCCAGAGCACGGACAGACCTGACCAAGGGGCGGGGCGCCCCCCCCCTGACCAAGGGGCGGGACGCCCCCCCCCCTCCCAAAAAAAAGGTACAGAATGCTTTCG
>WBZZ01000295.1:7500-52500 GCA_019918135.1 Paulinella micropora
GCTCTTTGGTCTGTCATCCAGCGTTCTAGTAAGCTACGTTGGTTCGAGTTTGTATTGTTTGTGCTAGTAAGAACTTCAGGGTAGACAAGGTTGATAGTTGTAGTGTCGGGACTGTAAATACGAACATTTTTTGCTTCGGTAGCACGTGAAAGTGCAACGTACAGTTGTCCCTGGCTAAATACATGCTCAGGCAAATATACACCTGCATGTTTCAAAGACTGACCTTGCGACTTGTTCATAGTCATAGCATAGCAAGGGCGAAATGGGAACTGTGTTCTTGTGAAGTGGAAAGGTAGTTCATCATCAGATGGTGCACGTCTTATTCTTGGTAGCAGTATGTTGTGCCGGCTTGTTTACCAAACGTACCAAAGCTAGCACACTCTTATCACCAATACGCGTGATTATGTAACGACTACCGTTGCAGTGTCCCCTTAACTTATCCAGGTTTCTAAGTAACATAATAGGCATTCCTGGAAAAATAATCATTTTGTGTGGCGGCATGCCATTCGGAGAAAGCGTGTGTAAAATTCAATCGGGTACTTAAAAAGTTGCTCTTGGTCTGTTAATGTATCTACAGATAATGTGTGTATACCTTGTAGTGCTTCTATGTGTTCTTCAAGACTATGCATGATTATGTCATTAAGGTAATCGACGTCCTTGTTAAGTGGTGTGAGTATAGCACGTTGCAGCAGCCATAGCGCATTGTCCAAGTACTTTTGCATCGGTTCGTTTTGCTCTCTGGAAATGTGTGTAGCTATGTCAGGGTAAACTTCTGATATAAGATCGTAGATGTCGTTGGTCTCTTGTGCAACAGATAATATTGCTGGTGGGATATCTATTTTTACACCACCTGAAATTTCCTGTACAGGTGACCCTGTTAAAGTGCCATTTCCTATCTCCAGGCTCCATTTCCTGTACCATTCATTGTCCTGTGAGAGCATACGCATGTTTTTCTGTAAGGTGAATTTTGTGACATGCTGCCAGATTGTACTGCTAGAAATACATTCAAGCACAACAGCAGCTCTGTTCCCTTTACGTATGACAGGAAGGCACTGCCTGAAGTCACCACCTAACACAACTGTTAGACCGCCAAAGAGTTTAGTTGTATTCCTGAAATCTTGCTATGTTCTGTCTAGTGCTTCTATGTTATGTTTATGCAGCATCGTTATCTCGTCAATGATAGTTAAGCGTGTTCGTCCATCACGTAATATGTTTGCAAGTATTGAATTCTTTTTTATGTTACAGTAGCTGTTTGCAGTGATCTTTGTAGGAACTTCAAATGCAGCATGAAATGTTTGTCCACCTGGTAGCAGTGAAGCTGCAATCCCCGTACTTGCAGTGACAAAAGGTATGTTACCTTCTTTGCATTCATAACAACACAAATGTTCCAGTAGGTAAGTTTTACCGCTGCCACCGATGCAGTCAATGAAAAATATTTTGCTGTCATGATTGAGTGCATTAATGATTGTGTCACATATGTAACGTTGTTCTTTGTTGAGAGTAGGAACAATTTTTGCATATTTTTGTTTTTGTTCCTGAATGTTCCATTGCAAGTGTAAGGTGTCCCATAGCTGTGTGTATTTACTGTCACCTCCACTTAACCTTTCAAGCTGGGCAGTTGTAACAGTGTGTAAGTTGTAATCTGAAAGTGTGTTATTTTGGAGCAAAGTTGCAATGTCGTGCAACGCCAAAGTGTAAGAATCGTTTTCGTCGCGCATTCTTCTGAAGCCTTCAGCCAAGTGTGGTTTGTATGTTTCCCATAGGTATCGAGGGTTACTGGGTGTGCATTCAAGTAAAATTATTGCAAATAATTGCCTCATTTGCTTTGGCATTTGGTCTGTAGTAGCTTCTTGCATGGTTTCGCCCCAAATATTGTCACTTTCAACGTAGCCTCTCTGTATTGCAGCATCTTGGAAAGTTGCAGTTACCGTACCATTAGGAAGGCACTTAATGTCTTCAAAGCTTGTATGTCAGAGTTCTTGTTGTTGGCTAAGAATTACACGTAAGAAAAAGCGCTCTCTGTCTTTAGGGGATACATGGTGTAGCCTTCCTATAGTAAAAATACGCTGTCTCTTTTCCCATGATTTCTGACACCATGTCCACTGTTGTGGGAAATCTTGGTATCGCACAAGTCTATTTGTGCTTTGCTCGTCATATGTATGTTGTTCGATACTTGTAAGTTGCGAATAAGTTCGGCCAGCTAATAGCACTTTAGATTCCATTTGTAATTGTTTGTCAACTTCAAAGTATGCAGTCAAAGTTGAAGCTGACGGATTTTTCGTGAGGTCCTGAATGGTTTTTTCGTCGCTTGTGTCTACTTGCGTCCACTGTTCGTTGGGCAGGTGGACGGTAAGTGTTTGCACTGCTGGTTTTCTGTGAAACAGTTCAAATTGAAACAGCCTCCAAGCAGCTTCAGGGGCTCCAGGGTACCTCGCAGCAATAAACCGTGCGACCTCGTTGTTTTTGTCCTTGTCTTGGAGTTCCACTGCAGCCATGTCGTAACCTTTGTAAACATACTTGTACAAATATTTAACTACAACATTGATGTGGCAGTTGTATTTATATGAAAGCCACCAAGTGTATGGTACTACCCATTTGTTGTATTCGTTACCACCTTCTCCTGTTATGTTACGTCTGTAAAGTGGATATCCACTGCTGTTAGTTTCTGTTCTATCTTGGTGGTTTTTTGGGAAGTCTTTATTACACGTTCCTGGTCGCGTGTTTTGTCTACCCTTTTTTCCTGGTTGCATACACGGTTTTCCTACACATGTTCTTTGGTTATCTCTATTTTTGCTCCATGCATTTGGTGCTTCTGTAAAAGTGAGTACAACGTTGGGTGTGAAACAGGATCAGCTCTGCTTGGACTGCAAGATCATACTGATCTGTGTTTCTTAGTTTGTCATTCTCTGCAAATATAATAAGTATGTGTGCATATGGTAGCACTCTCTTCTGAAATTCAACAACACGAACTTCAGCTACAGTACGACCGAAAACACCTTCTTGTAGATGTCGTCTTCCATAGCTTGAAGTTTTAACTTGAAAACTCGTGCTACAATATCATGCCTTGTGGCCGCATTTTCTTTGCTTGTTCCTGTTAACAGTGACATAACTTCTATTTCCTTCCATAATGCGTTACACGTAACTGTTATGAATAAGTCAGGCTTCCCGTAATATTGTACCAACGCCATAGCATCGTGGTACTGTCCGTGGTGATACCTCCCACTTTCTACAAATGTTGCAGGAAGGATGATTTTTTTTTGCCAAGGTTTGCAACGTCATCGTTGTCAACAGCTTCTAGAAACCCACGGTAAGAGTCTGCTCGCAGTTGTTTTTGGTTATTTTCAACGAACCGTAAACGCTGCTGTTGCGCTTTGACACAAGCGTCAACTGTGTACTGTTGGAACAGACGTCCAGACTTATGTAGTAAAAAATTTGCACCACGAGTAAACATTTCACCACTATAATATTGTGTGGGTGTTATGCGCGTAGTCTTTTTTGGGTTGTGCGGATGGTTAGCAAGTAAGTTGTAGTTCCAACCCTGTTCTCCTTCAGGAAAAAGTAAAGGGAAAGCAAGCGGGTCATAGTGTTTGTTGCTTTCGTGGATATTACGTAAAGCTCCAGTGTGCGTACTGATTGTAATATTCCTGTGATTTTCCATGTCACCTTCTATAATCATGGCAACTTCAGATGCCTATATGGACACATCCAAGCAATGTATAATGTTGCTACGTATATTTTACATTGAGGTTAGGTGTAGAATGAGTCTATCTATCTATCTATGTATGTATCTATCTATCTATCTATCTACCTACCTACCTATCTATCTATCTATCTATCTATCTTTCTATTTTATTATTTTTATAATTTATCTGCCTTTCAATCTTTCCATTTTTCTATCTAACTTTTTTTCCCTTTATTTTTCTATTACTATTTACCTATTTATCCATCTATTTCAGCCTATGTGTTTTTGTATCTTTCGTACATATGTACCTGTCAATCTATATTATCTTCATTTACATGTCATCGATATTTATATTACCTGAGGTGGTGCCCAGCGTTTTTGATGGACTGCAGCTTCAGATGGCACGTAGTCTGCTTGAAGCACAACTTGTAAATTTGGTATGTAAACTCCTGTGTTCTTATATCATTTTAGTTGTTCTGTAACAGTACGAAACTGCTTTGCTAGTCGGTTATTCCGCATTACCTGCGATAATATTTGCATCACTTCCACATGGTGTTTTGTGCCAGCAATAGTACTGTGATATTTAGTATTTTCTAGTCGCTGTTTATCTTCAGACTCAACGTTATACATATTGTCATGAACGTAAACTTGCAAAAAAAATTGTTGTTCACCCTTTTCTGGTGTTAGGTGTCCATGTCGTTGTGTATATGCGCCTTGCGCTGTATATGTAGATGGTCCAGCAGTGAAAGTAGGAGTTTGGGTATGTGTAGATGTAAATGCAAAACTGTTATTATAAAATCTTATATTTTTGAAATAATGTTGTGACAACGGTGTCGTCCCTGAAAGCAGCGGTACAAAGTTTTGAGGCATTTCTCCGTAGTGGTTTTTATCATGCATAATACGAAAAAGGTTTTTAAGTCCCGTTGTCACAGCACAGTCTAGTGCCTTTCTCTTCTGCAAACAAGACTGCAAAGCAGTGTTGACATGTATGTATACTATGCATGTCCAGTTCATGTGTTGCATGTTATATTGTGCTTCATTTGCTGGAAGTGCCATGAGTGCTGCTTTGTATAAACTATGTTTAGTAGTGGTAGTGGTAGTAGTAGTAGTAGTAGTAGTAGTAGTAGTAGTAGTAGTAGTAGTGGTAGTAGTAGTGGTAGTACTGCTGGAGTTATCGGTGGAAGTGGTAGTAATGGTCGCTGTGGTAGTAGTAGTAGTACAAGTAGTAGTAGTAGTAGTAGTAGTAGTAGTAGTACTAGTAGTAGTTGGGAGGGGGAGGAGGAGGAGGAGGAGCAGAAGCAGTAGAGTTAACGAACAAGGTATATTTTTTTGTTTTTTAGTTGCATATATTTTGTTTCTTAGTTGCATATATTTTGTTTCGTTTTTGTTTAGCTTTATCACGCACACAAGTGGGGAATTCTGTCATAGTTTTGTTTTCGAGGCATGTTGCAAAATGTTCTTGCATTTTGCTTTGGTCATAAATTTTTTTCACAGCTTTGTCCCCACCTTTGCAAGGTTTGATGTAAGTCTGGCCAGAGCAAACAGTCTGCAAGCTGAATCACCCTGTTGCTGTTGTGTTGAAGGGCACACATATTTTATTTCGTCATATATGTCTGGGTTGTTGTATAAATGCTCGCATATATATTTTATATCGTTTATATAAAGCGTTTGTAAGGTTTGCATTGAATCAAAAATTTTGATTGTAAGTTTTGCACCATTTGGCACTGGGATGACTAAAACCCAATGGTTGCGTCCGACATGTAATATTTCCGGGCCTTGCTGTATTGGTACAGGCAGCCAGTCTGGTGCTTTTGTTCTGTAAGCTGTGATGTTTCCTGTCATAGTGGGTGAATGCATGCCACCTACCCATGGGAAATTATCTTTCAATATTTCAAGTGATTTGTCCAACAATGAATGAGTTGATCCAAATGGTCTTTTGCCTTGGTTGTCTGCACCATTCGCTAACGTCATGTCCGGTTCCATTGTCAGCAGCCTAGTTTTTATGCAAAATTCAGATTAATAACAGTTAATAATATAATTTACAACATTAAATTACAAAAAAAATAATAATAACTTCCGTACTTGGTAGAAGTAGGAATAAATAAAGAACCTTATTTTATACAATAGTATTAAATTCCAAAATTCCAAATTGTGTTCATCCACAGTAGTCACTTTAATATACCATACTGTAACTCAAGTCCAATAGAAGCGTGTGCATGTTGCGCACATAAAGCAAATAGTAGGCATTACTCCTCATCATCACGTGTCAACAGCTCCAATAGTTTTTCTTTCAAACTTACATCTGCATCACTCGCTTTTTTTTGGCAGGACTGAAAGCTATTTCACTTTCTTCCTCTTCCTCGCCATCGGTGGCTTCTTGCCTGCGCTGACTCTGTTGCAAACACAACAAAACTAAACAACAATTGTGTACTAATATTGGTTACCAATTCTGTAGTACTTCATGACGGACTCGATCATGGCCCTGCAAGTATGTATGTATGTATGTATATATGTATGAAAGGATGAATGGGTGGGTGTATGGATGCATGGGTGCATGGATGCATAAAATTGTTGTGACCTGTCGGTGCAGGGTTGTGGGTTTACCAACCCTGCGACAACACCTTGCACGGATCAAGACCCTCAGCCAGCTGACGCTGCGTCTACTCTAAGGCAGTGGCCACTCAGAAAGCTAGCAGTTGAGCTTATAATATTATGGCAAATGTCTTAAACACAGCCTCAACTTGCTTATGCTGTGAATAGACTGTGCATCTACATGCATCGCGAGCCGGATGTCGCATATGGAATAGTTAGTAGGATTTATCTGTCGCTAAGGGACCAGCGTGTGATATTTTTCCATCGAATGTCGATTGGAGGACGATTGACCTACAGACGTGCGCAGACGCGGATTTGGGTAAATGTAAGTTTACGAGACGTTCTTGTTCTGAAGTATTACAGTAAATTGCCAGTCCGGTGTTCTGGTCATCGAGGATGCAATCTACAGTTGCGTTATCGACACAGGAAGCTGAAACCATCGCGATGTCAACAGCGGCTAGGAACACAGTAGCCATTCAGAACTTTTGTGATGAGTTGGGGATTCCCATTCCACAGCCATGGACGGTATACGGCGACAATCAGTGCTCGATACTAACTACAACCAATGGGTTTGGTAGTCAGCGGTCGAGACATTTGTCATTGAAACATCATTACATTGTCGAGCTCGAGAGGACTGGAAGAATTACAAGTCTGAAGATCGGAACTGCTGAAAATCTTGCTGATGTTTTCACGAAGGGCCTGGCGCTCCCGGCTCCGCAATATTTAAAACTGATTGATCAATTTACAGTCAGATTGTCAGACTATCTGCATGAAGGTGACGGTTCAACTAGGACGTGAACTTGAATTCTGTTCACGGACCTAATTAAAGTCGCATTACGTTATTCTTGTGACTTTACTTAACGATGGATTTCAGGTCTATTTCGACTATAAGTAAAGAATTCTGTTTTGATACGGTTAGATGTGACAGAATCGTGTATTTTACGAAATTATAAATGCAACTTTTACTTCCCAACAATAACTGGATGGAGTTACACCATTAATTGGAGTGAGATTGCAATACAATGAAAGCTATTGAATTCTCTCGAGTGGCATTATTGGGATCTGTATTAAGCTATTCTACGAGTGCTCTACGTGAGACGAGATCGATTTTGCCCTAGAAAGGCAGGGTTAGTAAGTTCGAGGCAGTGTAGGACCGTAATTCCCGTAATATTCCGTTCCTAATTTTCCGATAACAATAGAACTAAGAAATGCCACATTATTACCATTTTTACCGGTTCATTACTAATTTTAATCATCTGGATTAATGCATTTATTATCGTAAATATTTCCTTTAAACACAACAATATTGCCAATTAACAGTCACATATATACAACCGCACCGATCTATCTTTTATCACACGATCTCTAGAGCAGCGACCATGCTTCACTCTATTACAGTCATACCATGGTCACAGTATCAGTCATACATTGAGCTTCTATAAATTCTAGAACAGGAAATCACATGACTTTCACAATATCGAAATATACCATTAGTTTTTATTTCATTTAAGTATTTTTATTGGAACTATAAAGTTCACTAAGTTGTAGCTTTATTTATTAATGATTGATTACTCTGGTCCCTTGCTTTGTGTCCGTTCAAATGCGTTGTTGTACCCGTGGTAATACCAGTTGTGGTACCTGTGACAGAGACAGAAAGTACACAAAGACTATCGAGGGAACGCGATAGCAACAAAGGCAGGCAAATTAACCTGAGACGTTGATCGACAGGATCGAACCCCTGCTTCACCAACAAAGAGTCAGCCAGACACAGTGCCATTGACGTATCATCTGTCCACTGTCCACTCTTGACTTTGAACGTTTTGTTATATATCTGGGACTTTTCCCACACATCCTGTTGTCCCATTTCAGTCAATATATTTATCGTGTAGTTTAACTGAGAAAACTCCAATGGTGCGCCCAATGCGTCTCCCACTGCCAGCCCGAGCAGCGCTCCTATAGCTCTTTCTTCCTGCAAACATGTCAGTACCATACCCGTCAGCAAAGATGTTAAGCGAGGTTGCAAGGAAGAGGGTGTTTTCCTCATGCACAAAACTAAGAAACAAACTATACCTTTTGTATCACCGTCGCCTTTGATTCAGACCATGAATTCAGTTGAGATTGGATGTTTTGTTTTAAAACCTCGTCTTCTTTCACGTGAATAGAAAACAGCACCAGTGCGGTATCTTGATCTTGATATTGCTGCAAACTGCCTGGAAAGGAAAAATATTCCCACTTGTGCTGCCTGCGAGACCAAACATAGTTGAATGAATATATAATACAGCATACTAGTACGCAAAGAAAACTACATAAATAATTTTGCATAATCACAAGCAGTTGAATCCTGCCGCTGCTGAAGACTGGATGACACGAGGATGCCCAACTCTATGGCCACTCATGCGAGCAATTTCGCTGGACACATGCACAGGCACGAACACTGTCTACACTATGTCCTGTTTGTGTACACTTCAATTTACCATGATCAGGAAGAAGCTTGCATTAAATGTCCCAAAACTTTTAATAACAATACATCTTCCTGCGTTGCCTGCAATTACGCATTTGCCGCTTGTGCTTTACCATAGCAACCTCTTACCACTGCAACCTGGGACGGTTCGGTGCGGTAACCGTTTGTCGATCCCTATCCTCACTGGCCGCGTTGGCCATGTACACGGCCATGTCAGCTGCATACCCTTATTCGCCAAGCCTTCTCCCACGCTGCGCTGCAGATAAGGGCACGGGGAAAGCCTCAGCCGCTACATCAAAACTTTCTACTGGCTGTAACGCACTAGGATTAAGTCCAGTCGCGATCATGTTATGGACTGACTTAATTGCACCATTACTGGAATTAGTGAGATGTGCTGAGCCTCGATAGCGCAAGTGCTTGGGCAAGTGGAAATAATCGACTTGCCTCCGCTAATCTGCAAAACTTTGTCCATGTTCCATGCTATGGTTTATCTGGATATTCCCACAAAACTCCTAGAAGGTTGGTTTGTGCTTGTATTCCCTGATGAGATCGAACCCGTCCACGCACAGACGATCGAGTGCAGACACTGACCGACTTCCGACGAGAATCAAGTTGCTTTTGTGCTTACATTCTTGTTTGATGCGGAGTTTACAGTCAAAGAATATACCCCTGTGCCGTGTAGAAGCGCCAACCTGTATATCTTCAGCAGTGAAAGCCCCAAAATTATCAAGTTGCTCATTCAGCGCCCCTGCAAAAACTGTGTGACCCAGGCAGCCCTTACATGAACCTGAGTTTAGGCTCTTGTGGCCGGGACCTGGCCAGCCGACCGGCTTAAAACAACAGAGTTTACAATCATAGTTTTTGCCAAACAACTGTACTCCGTCTGGTGCATCACTTAGCAGACCCAAGGCCTCTCTCTCCTGACATACCATGCAGAGAGGAGTGTCTTCTTCTCCCGGAAACAAACGTTCAGTACCTGGCAGCCATCCCTCTGTTTAACAGCAGTCACACACAGAAACATATGCACGTCAACTTGTGCTTGATGTTGATACACACACCTACACACTTTCACATACACAAACCTGCGTGCTTCCTTTGCATTCACAACAGCATAAGTGTTAACATTTTTTTTGTTGGGGTTTTTTTATTAATTCTAAAACGATTTGGTAAGAAACAAAATTACATGTATCACAAGATCAGTTGACGTGCCCTACACTTGTCGCTTGGGAATGCTTTGTCTGCACTTAGGTGGGGTTTTATTCCCTTTGGCAGGGCTTTGCCTAGACTTAGGTGGGGTTTTACTTCCTTGAGGCTCCACATTGTCCAGCTTGAGCATATGCTCTTCTAGTAAATTATCTCTGCATGTGACTGTCTTCTTGTGGCAGACACACTGCTCTCTAAGCAGGCGCAAGTCCCTCATCTCTGATATCAATTGCATCAATGCTCGCATCTTGTGTCACATCATGTGTACCATAGTAAATTAGTAACTCTTGATGTGCGTCGATGTCCTGGAGTGGAATTATAACTAGTTCTATCTTAGGTTTCGAATCTTCTAACAAATGCAGCAGAGCGGACAGCCCAGAAAAATCAGCAAGCCTCTTGTTCAACAGCTGAGAATCCCGGCTTGGCCTTTCCCATGCCAGGGATGTGAGTACCACAGGACTGACATCCTGGGACCATGGCAAGAAACCCATGACGAAGCCGTTAATCCTAAACCATATCTTGGCGTTGGCCTTGTTTCTGTCAGCGTGATTCAAGTAACTAACATAGTCTCGGGGAACTATCGCAAGACCACGCTGCAGTGTTTCTTTCTCAATTTCCTGGTTAACAAGGATGACAATCGCTGTGCATTTCCATCGATAATGCGTTCTTTCGGGCAACAGGGTCAGACAGTCAAGGTAATGATAGACCTCCCTACTCTCTTATTGTCCACCACCTCGGGCGCGTAACATTCACCAAGGTGCAGCTTTTCCGCCGCCCAAACCCCCCAACCGTGAACTGGGGATCGTGCTAGGTACAGAGTCCGTGATGTCTCCACACCACATGACATGGGCAAGGGGTATTGATCACCTAGCATTCTCTTGCTTGGTCACATATACACATACCAACAACATACATTATATTACTTTTAATAATAAGCACAGTTACTCAAAACCAACAATAAACCTAACTAAGTCAAAAATCTTACCGCCCTTGTGCTCAATCAATACCTTCCCTTAACTCACTTTCCTTTATTTGTTCTTTCATTTTCTTTACGTTGTGCCTGTTTGCATTTTCCCCAAGACGTGGGACCTTGCTCTGCTTCTTCTGCTTTTTCTACTTCTACTTCTTCTATTTCTTCTACTTCCTCTACTTCATGTATATTCTCTTATACTGTTTTTTCCTTTTGTTTTTCTTCCTTGCCTTGTTCTTCTTGTTGTTCTTGACCTGATGTTGAGAACAGATATGTTAAATCTGTAAAGGCTCGCACCAAAGAGTTGATTTGATCCTTCTTGAGGACCACGGTGCCGTCCTCTTGCGTAAATTTCGAAGCTTCTTTCTGTAGAAACGCGAGGGTCTTGTTTGCTTCTTCTCTGTGTCTCACTTGCTCTGCGCGCTGGACCGCTTTGAACGCCTATTGATAATGTACAGCAAGTCAAGGAATGAATCAGCAGAACTCTCTCTCTCTCTCATCTCTCTCTCTCTCTATCTCTATCTATCTCTCTCTCTCTCTTTCTTTCTCCCTCTCTCTCTCTCTCTCTCTTTCTTTCTTTCTCCCTCCCTCTCCCTCTCTCTCTCTGACACACACACACACACACACACACACACACACACACCTTCACACACACACACACACACAGACACAGACACACAGACACACAGACACATACACACACACACACTCACTCACTCACTCACACACACACACACTCACGTGCATAGATGCACACACAAAATATTGTTACATCAACGGTACGTAAAAACAATTTACATCCTTGGCTTCACACAAGTACACGCCCCACAAGTCCAGCGCAGCGCCGGAGCTTTTGGAGTCGTATACGGACACGCCGAACACGTCCAGGGCCACGCCTGAGCTTTCTCTAGCCTGCTGCATGTTCACGCCGAACAGGTCCAGGGCCACGCCGGATCTCTGCTCCTCGTACACGCCCCTTCCGAAGAAATCTTGCGCCAGACCGCTGCTCTTGTTCTCGTACAAGAACATCCCGAAGCTGTCCCTAGCCACACCCGCGCTCTCCCTGGCTTGGCACAGGTTCACGCCGAACAGGTCCAGGGCCACGCCGGATCTCTGCTCTTCCTGCAGGTAGCCCCCAAACAAGACGATGGCCACGCCCGAGCTCTTAGCTTCATACAAGTTCTTTACGAACAAATCCCTAGCCACACCCAAGTTCTGTAATGGGAAGGTGGTATGCAATTGGTTATCTTGAGGCAGAACGGCTCGGACGTTTAGGTAGAAACGACTTTGCATTCTCGGAATTTGCGCTGAGCACAACGCCCCCACCTCGATCTTCCCTTGCTGCCACATCAGATCTTCTTCTTTATATTTCAGCGCCGCTAGGAGATGTTTTTGCAACAATGCCTTTGCCGCCTAAAATTCGACTACACATACCATACTAGTGCGATGTTTGTTGGATGTGCAATGTTATTAGTCCTTTTACAATAATATGTGCGTGTCTGTTTGTCTGTCTGTCTGTCCGTCTGTGTTTGTGTGTGTGTGTGTCTGTCTGTCTGTCTGTCTGTGTATGTACCAGAATATACACATGCACATTGTATCACACACTCTTGCAAACTGGTTACATTCTCCTCC
The DNA here is from genome assembly GCA_019918135.1 of Paulinella micropora. Lineage (NCBI taxonomy): Eukaryota > Cercozoa > Imbricatea > Euglyphida > Paulinellidae > Paulinella > Paulinella micropora. The sequence continues at coordinate 20,041 of WBZZ01000295.1, forward strand.
CGCGCTTGCTGCTGTTCTTCATTCGTTGTTGACGTCTCCTATACGCATGTACGTAAGAATGAAAGTATGTTTGTATGTACAAATTTGTCAATGTGTCTGTATTCTGTATATATTATGTATAGAGAACATTATTATTTAATATTTGAAGTGTTTTCATTGTTAAACTCTCCGACACCTGCTTCCCCAGCAGTGGCAAAGCGATTGCAAACTTGCCTTGGCATCAACAGCGCGCAGCGAAATGGGTGGAACAACGGACGCTAGACACACGGTGGTGACATGGTGTGAATGTGTGGGGAAGAAGAGGAGGAGGAGACTCTGAGGGGGGGGGGGGTGGACCAGGAGCATCACTGCCACAGTAGGAAGAAGTTAGCTCATGAGCCTCGATGCGATTGGCAGCATACTCGGGTTGATAACCTTCTGAATCCGGGCTGTACTGCGTGCCTTGACGGAAAGTTTCTCTCAGAAAGGACATTGCTTGCAGATTTCCTGGCTTTTTTCCTGTATACTGCTCCCGTGCAAATTCGGTTACCTTGCTGTGGTTGTACTGGAAATAGTGCTTCCTTACCGCTTCTATGTTTTCTGCCTTTTCACGCCCAACCTGCTTGCCGAAAGCAACCTGGTCTGGGCAACGTACAACATAGTTGTGAAGGTGAACGCTGAACCAATCTCCGAAGTTCGCTTCTTTCTGACCCACAGTGAAACAAATTTGACGTTGGCTTCGTTTTCCCGGCCACACACTGTCACGTATCTTCCATACTGTTGCGGGTAAATCAAAGCACCGATTCGCATCGAAAATGTCTCTCCTGTCATGCCCCATTGCTCCGGCAGCAATTCTAGTGCACAGGGATGCCTCATGTACCTTCCATCCCGGTTGTGCTGTGTTAAACCTCACAACGAATTGTGCAGAATGCTGTCTAGCATATCCGGGGAAAAAAATTCACTGCGGAATATCTGTCCCTCCTGCAGGACTCGCTTGGCACGCACTACCAGACGAATTGTAAGACCATCGCGCTTGAAACAAGCATCTCGCGAAATTACAACCCCTTCGCTCGACAAGAGAGCTTCCTGCTGAATCAATGTCGTGATGATACCACGGGCTGACTCTTTCACTGCGTAGAGTTTTGAATGTCTGGTCACTTCGCCACTTTAACGTGTATGTCATAGCGAACTGAAAACCCTGGAAGCATTGAGACGATGCGGTAGTATCCTTAATTGCAGCTCCGGCTGGTTCTTCCCCTACCCTTACGCCCCTTACGGTGGTGGTATCATATGTCCAGCAACGAGAGATGAATATGATCAGCCAATGTTCCACACCTGGTCCCCCTGTCGCTGGTAGGTTCTTTTCATGTTGTTCACCTCTGTACAAAATTGCTCATCATTGCTAAGGTCAGCTTTTCAACTCCAAGCAAGTTTTGGAACCATTCCCGGGTTGCCTACAATTACACTGATTGTTTATGCTAGTGGAACTTTCATTGTTGCCGCTTGTGCGTACGAGTACCTTTTCCTCTATGAACCGAGCTGCTTCAACAAAATTGACAATGGTTATCTTGGTCGAATCGGCTGATGCTCTTGTGGCACCAGCTGGAAAAGCATGCAGGAAATCTACCTGAGTTTCTGCCCCGCCGACCGTAGTCAGGTCCTTGTACACTGTCACAAATACCAACCTTCAAAGTTTTGGAACATACAGCAACACAAATAATTTTTATCAACCATTTGGTCATACCACTATGTTACCTGCATCAAACCAGGAGATTTTGTTTGCTTCATATTTGCTCAAGTAATATTCTCCCTTGATCGGACTCGCTGCGGTCTGCTTGGCGCGATTCACCAGATATACAATAATGGCAGACAGCTGCAGCAGTTATTCCTTGCACCACTTTTGCACTGTTGAAAGCGGTCTGCTGAGAGGTTGTCTGGCAAGGCAGATTATATAAGTACGATATAAAAACAATAATACATATACACGTACATACGTACATACGTATATACATACATACGTACATACATACATGCATGCATGCATACACACATAAATACATACATACATACATACATACATAGTAATACATACATACATACATACATACACAAGTACACACATTCATACATACATATATGCAATGCTGACATACGTATTATTAATACATGCATGGATTGCATACATTCACAGACCTTGCATAGACACAATATGTAAGCTTACCAGTCTTTCAGCCCTGTGGACAGTAATATCTTCCGTGTTAAAAGATTGCACCATCGCGTGATGAGTTACAATGAATTCCTGCATGCTGTTCAAGATTTGCGGTTGCCTGTTCTGCAACGTTGCGGTTGCAGCTGAAAGCAGGTCCGATCCTAACACTAACGACATTGATTGTCTCAGAGCCAGGGCCGATTGCGATGCAACTGAAGAAGAGGTACTAGAAAAGGTGGACGTATTGACAGTACTAATGGTACTGGTAGTCGCTGGTTCCATGGCACCTATACTAACAAACATATATTGAACAATGTGGACAAGTACATCCATGGCAACTGGCTCATAATATTATTGATAAGGATAAATTCATTAGAGAGAGAGAGAGAGAGAGGGAGAGAGATAGAGAGAAAGATTCATACATACATACATGCATACATACATACGAAAGAGAGAGAAACATACGCACGTATGTACATACATCAACATACACACATACACACATACATACCGTGCCATACATACATGCATACATACATACATACATACATACATACATACATACATACGTACATGCATACATACATACGCACACACATACACGCATACACAGAATATTTTATACATATATGCATACATACATACATACATGTATGCAACCATATATACACACATACATACATACATGCATACATACATAAATGCATTCGAACATACATACATACATACATACATATATACATACGCACTACACATACATACATACATACATACATACGCACATACATACATACATACATACACACACATACATATATACATACATACATACATACATACACGCTGACATACAAACGTACACACACACGCATACACGCAATGTTATCATACATACATAATACATACATATGTGCATGCAAGCATACAAACATACATACATACATACATACATACATACATGCATGCATACATACATGCATACATACATGCATACATACATACATACATGCATACATACATACATACATGCATACATGCATACATGCATACATGCATACCATACCATACATACCATACATACATATATACATACACACATACATACATAGACACGCACAATATTACAAACATACATACACATACATACACTCACATACATACTAACATACTAACATAGATAGATAGATAGATAGATAGATAGATAGATAGATAGATAGATAGATAGATAGATAGATAGATAGATAGATAGATAGATAGATATGCTTAATCTATGGGCGTGGCTTAGCTTGAAAAGCCATGGCCTCCTATACTACCCCCGGACAAGAACTTTCAGCACCGGCCAAGCTGCACACCAACCACTGTCTCGCTGTGGTTGGTGTCTGTGCCCAGTTCAAGCCGAAAGGTAGCCGAGCCCTTTTGAACTATACGGGACAACACTAGAACACTCCCCAGGAGCGTGTGCCCTAAGGAGATGACGCACACGCAAGTCGAGGTTTCAGGAGTTCACGCTCGTTGTGAGTTACCTTCTACAACCCCGACTTCATCAACCCTTTGCATCACGCCCCGACTTCATCAGCCATGGTCAGGAGTTGGTTGCCTGTTTAGCCCTTGCGCTGCGCGCGATTAACGGCGGACACAAAATCGTCATTGTAGTAGATAGTTAGATCTGAACCCCAGGCTGAGTTGCCAGTGGCAGAGACCGTCTCCAGGGATAGATAGATAGATAGATAGATAGATAGATAGATAGATAGATAGATAGATAGATAGATAGGTAGATAGGTAGGTAGGTAGGTAGGTAGATAGGTAGATAGATAGACAATATTATACATAAGGTTGAATTCATTATGAGAGAGAGACATAGGTAGAGAGATAGAGAGATACATACATACATACATACATACATACATACATGCATACATGCATACATGCACGCATATACATACATAAGATAGAGAGATCCGTCACACATACATTCATACATACGCACATACATACATACATACATACATACATACATACATACATACATACACATGCAGACATACGTACGTACACACATACACGCATACACGCAATGTTACATACATATATGCATGCATACATACACACACACAAACACACACACACACAAACACACACACACACACATATATATATATATACATATTACATACATACATGCATACACACATGATACAGACATATACATACATACATACAGACTGTGCTACCCTTCTTGAGATTATGTCTAGAGCTGGATCTATCGGAAGAGCTATCTTTTGGAGTGTGCTTTCTGTGTCTATCTGTTGACTTATGCTTAACTGTCTTTTCCTGTCTAGCTGTTATGCCTTTAGTGAAAGAACAATTACTACCTGTATGTCTTACACCTCTCTTAGCTTCTCTGCAATCTGTTCGCACACACTTCGACGTACATTCATAACACATATGCCCAGCTTGCTTGCAGCAGTAGCATTTTAGTTTAGAATCTTTCACTGTCGAAACTGTACTGAACACTACGAACTTGCCTCTCTCTCTCTCTTTGGGGTGTTATCACTTCCCTGTACAGTTTCTCGTTATTGTGTTCTTGTGCAACCTGTACTACCTTGAGGGTTAGCTGTTTCCAGTCCCATCTGTTGTTCATGTGTTGCCATGTAGTGTATAGAGTGGACATGGATCTAAGTGTTGAAGTAGTCGAAATAGCTTCTTGCAATTCTTATAGTCTGACTCAGGTCTTCCTTCATCTAACTCAACCTGTCTGACTAACGTTTTGTACTTTTTCAGCCATGTCTCGACTCTATTCATCGAACTAGGTCCCTGCATAGCTTCTAGCTGGTAGGTATTAAGAACGGAACAATAACTGGACACACTTTGTGGGGGCAGATATACACACTCGGTCCACAAAGATGGATTAGCATTAATTGTTCTGATATAGAATCTAACCGTATAACCCGCTTAAATACATGAAGATATTAGTTACCAACCTATCAATGGACAATTTTATTAATAATAGTATTTAGTCATACCGGCCCACTCCAAGGACAATTACCTATTTTACCTATATCACTCTATGTGTAACGGTGAATTCAATTTTACTGGGTTGTGGCACTTAGTGACGTGTCAGTTATTATTCAAACAGTATTCAAATCTCTAAGTAAAGTAAAGTACGAACCCTCTCGTCTAGTGGGTTATGGGCCTTGGCAGCGCTTGAACTCTGGCACTGCAACCTGGCTGAAGGAGAAGACCATCGCCGACTGGGAGGCGACTGTCAAGTGGGTTGGTGCCATTCCAAAATTAGCACATAGAAAGGGAAGCAAAGCTCTCGCACTGAGACCCTTTGGCTCAGTTTTGAACACGTTGTACCTGTCCACGTTCTGGTTAGGTGAGTCACCGGCGTCGGAGCAAAGAGGCAAGCAAGAAGCACGTCACTGGTATGCTCAAGGAACAACAAGACAGTAAGACCTCGTAATGAGTTTTAGCATTCGTAGAGGCACAGGAAAAACAGGGCAAAAAGAAATGACTGCAAAAGAACAGTTTGACGGGAGAACCCCGTTTAAAGCATTTCAACGTGAAACGGGTTTGGCATTAGGTGCAAAAGGACTCAAGGGGGCACTCAAGACCCCAGAAGAGCACCTTAGGTTAGTACATGAGAATAATGTAAGTGCTCTACATAGCAAAGGAAACAAAGTCAACTACATGTGGAGGTGGGGAGAGAGAGCAGGAAAGCAATCAGCAAGAGGGAGAGGAAAGAATAGGGTTGAGAGAGGAGGAAGAGGAAGCTGAGTTAGACTCAGAGTCAGAGACAGACAAGGAAAATCTTACCTCTTATTTTACGGAGACAGAAAGGCAGCCTACTTTAGGGGGAGATAGTGGTAAGAGTGAGCAAAAGAGAGAGGAAGAGCAGGTGGAGGAGAGGGGGAGAGTGAGTAGTCAGCTTTCACCTACTTATTCCACAGCAGCAACGACAACAATCAAGACGAAGAGCAAGAAGCAAGTAGAGGAAAAAGAGAAGGAAGACAGAATGATAGTAGCATATGAAGAGAGTTTGGAGCATGAGATGAAAAGGCAGAGAGAGGAAGCTTTTTCGTTTGTGTTTGACAAGCTAGTGGGTAAAGCAAAGAGGAGTGTGGCGGATTTGGTGAGAGACACCTCACCAGACTTTGGTCAGAACTTGCACATTGTTTGGGCAAGACTAACCAAAAGGTTTGGTAAGGTGAGTGAGGAGGATGTGCAAGATAAGATAAATGCGATGAATGCATGGACGTTTGATGAGGGATGTGATTATGCTCCGCAGTTTGATGCGTTTGTTGCGTTAGATGAAGAGCTAAAGGCAGTAGGCCATAAAAACCCACAAGAACAATGGAAACAATAATCACCAATGCCCTACAAAACCCTGAGTATGCGTCAGAGGGGGTGAGGAAGGATTGGGGAGAATGGATGAGCACGCTGAAGATGAATAAGAAGCAGCATGCATGGTCTTTTGAGGAATGGTGGGAGGAGTTGGAAGAAAAGGCGTTGGAAATAGACCGAAATAAAGAAAGAGAGAAGATGAAGAAAGAAAAAGGACACGCAGGAAAAGATGCCAACAAAAGAAAGGAAGGGCAGAGAGGTGTGTGTTTTTGGTTTCACAAAAGAGAGTGGATGCAAGTGGGGGGATGAGTGTCGTTTTGCTCATACAGAGGGGTCAGTCACTATGCGTAGTGTGCCTGGGGTGTGCTACATGTTTGAACAGTCAGGCAGCTGTGATAGATCTAACTGTAGGTTTAAACACACCACCACTAATAAGAAAGGGGAAGGGAAAGGAACAGGAACTAGAAAGAAGACGTTGAAGAAAGAGAAATGTTTCAATTGTAACATGGAGGGGCATGTGTTCTCAGCATGTGAGAAGGAGTGCAGGATGTGTTGGGGGTGAGCACAGACTACATGAATGTGCAGATGAAGAAGGCGAGAGAAGAGCCAGGTGAGAAGGAAGAACCAAGAGAGAAGGAAAAGAGAGCAAAAGGGAAACATGGAAAGTTAGGAAGGGGGAGTGAGTCAGACACAGATGAAGGTGAGAAGGTGAAAGCATTAAAAAGGATGACGAGATTTTTGACAGAGCGAGACACAGCAGGCATGGTAAAGGAGAAGGCCCACATGGGCAAAGTGATGGTAGTACAAGAGAGAGAAGACAGTCTCTATCGTCAATGTGAGGGGCGAGTGTCAGGTGAGCAGCAATATTTTGTATGCACACATGACATGGAGAGTGAGAATGTGTTGTTGCGAGAGGCAGCTTATGGTCTGTTGGGAGGGCGATTTTGCGGGTTACACACAGATCAGGAAAGAGAGAGTGAGAAGGAAGCCCCAGCGATGGGGGAGCAAAACGAAGATAGCACACTCAAACCGTTAGTTGAAAAGAAGAAGAAAGAGAAGAAGAAGCGCTCCAAGCCCAGAAATAAGAAGAAAGGAAAGCTCGTGACGAAGAAGGTGGGCCCAGTAGAATGGCCAAGGCATGTTATGAAGTCCAGGGAACCCATAGGTTCGGCAGACAACGACCAACGCAACCCCGTGGGGACGGACAGCAACATCGACAGCGACCTCGACAGCGGCTCGGACTCGCAGCTGCAATCGGTGGTGCGTGCGGTGCGCAAGTGGTTAAATGATCCTGGCGGCGGACTACAGCGTCTGCAAGATGGAGGATGGGAGCCGGGGCTAAGGGACTCGGCGGCTTCAAGGGATCAAGGGAGCGGGGGGGCGGCGCAACTTCAACCACTGTGACTTTTGCTAGTTTACTACGTCAGCATAAGTTAAGTTGGTTAGTAGGATACCGATCCGACCAAAGTTAGTAACTATAGAGTTAGTGCATATAGTTGTTCGTGCGGCTCAGGTAATTTCTGAATATGGCTACATATATTTTATCACCATATATGCGAGGTTAGTAGCATAATGTAGATGGGGCCGTTATTCCTAAATAGGGGGAGCAATGGATAATTTTATTAATAATAGTATTTAGTCATACCGACCCACCCCAAGGACAATTACCTATTTTACCTATATCACTGTATGTGTAACGGTGAATTCAAGCTTTAGCGGTCTGTGGTTGTGGCACTTAGTGACGTGTCAGTTATTATTCAAATCTCTAAGTAAAGTAAAGTATGAACCCTCTCGTCTAGTGCCTATTACATAACATTATCATGATACGTTCGTTCTTTCTTCTTCTCTTTTCCCTTTTGCATTTTTTTTAAGTAGTGGTAGTATCAGTGGAACCAGTCACTCAGCAGGACACTTAGTATATGCTTCCTCTTTCCGTGAATCATTATGTCACTTACTGTTAATTATGCTCACGTCTTTTTGCTGTTGCTCAGCATCATACTTCTTTGAACTTATCACTTGTCTGTAGCTAGTACTACCTTGAATCACTATACAAGCTAGATCAATGCAAACTCCGTTTGCACTGCAGACATGAATTCCTTTTCAGTTGGTATATACTTCACTTTCATCGTCCTCATCTAATTGTCCTCCAGCAGCACATAACAATTGCTTACCTATGTTCATTTTTTGAAAGTTTATGTACAGCTGTAGTTGAAAGCTTTTCCTGTCGTTTCTACATGTATAGTTGGATATGTTTTCAACAGAATTTTCGTTTCCTGTTTTTAACGTTATTGTTAATTTCAACATGATAGTTATAGTCTGTCTATTGCTTCTCCCCATCTGTTCAACACAAGGACTGAGAATCACATCACTTGTATTTCACAGTAGATGTCCTGCATAGTGCAATCATTAGTTTGCATGTTCTTATTATATACTTTTCACTGCAGGTAGCTATACATACCTCATCAAGCAAACGTAAAGTGTTTTCTTTGCTTGCATAATAAGATTTGTCTTTAAAACACCTAAATATTTCTGTACTATCCCCAACGATAGCTCAATGGAAGAGTAAGTCGGTAATATAACCAAACACAGTCCTCAAAAAGGTGAATTTTGTCTAGTTATATTAGCTCAGTGACGCAAAGACAAAAAGCAGCCAAAAGACCAGGATCAAATTGGCATTTCAGACGTGTCCGGCCAGACGAAATCTATAAATAACTTTTTTACCTGATAATTCGGGGGGTGATGTCCACAGTACCCCCTCTCAGTTTTTTATGGCGGAACTTCGTTTCCGACATAATACGCTTTGAACTGATTTCTTTTCTGACTAACATTCGTTTAGAGTTATGTATGAAGATACATCAACCCACGAATGAGCCGTTATAAAACAACAATGATACTTGCCCCGGTACCAATCGTATATATACTCTAGCACATTCAGTATATATATTAAAATCTTCCTCTTTCTTCTGTCGATAAGATATTTGTGCAGTATGTCCAAGTATAATGTTTTATGGTTGAGTAATAATGTAATGTCGCCATTTCCATATATATGTAATAACAGGTCGGTTTCCATAAATACATTTACTTTTTGTGAAGACATACCCTTGTATAAATCGGTATCATTTAATATAATGTCAGGTGATCAAGTCTGACCACTATATCCGAAGTTGGGTTGAGTGCGCCCTAACCTTGCGATATGCCGATACAAGTAGAGATCGATGGAATCCGGTGTAGCAGTTCATGTTATTAAAATATATCAGTTCTTGATTAGACTGTAGATTCTTTAATGAGATCATCATTCTGGTACTAATGAGGGTCGTATCCAGGAAACACCATCGCTTACTCAAATAGCGATCCCGTAACGGTGCTGTTTAGTGGACGTCTCGTCTGTCTCTGCCGAAGCAAGAGAATAGAATGCCTATTTTTTGTCAGCTGTGTCTTGTTAATCTCTAGAAGAATGAATGCTGTAGTAGCTTTAATATCTAAGTAAGGTTGTCGGGACGATATTGGATCAATGCTATGTTCGCAATCGATCAGGTCCACAATACTTCTAGAAAAAAAAATACTTACTATAGACTCCGTTTACGCGCGCGGACTCCTTTACCTGGTGGAGGACCTCCAACCAAAGTTAAGTCTAAGGTAGACTGTTCGAGGACGTCCCAAATTTTGTGAGGGATTGCGCCTTGTGCAAAGTCAAAAGGAATGTCCAGCACCCCTCGTGGTAGTGCTTGTATGGTCCACGCGGTATGATCTTTATCTGTGGGAGATATGGTATCATCCCATGTCTCAAGTTTCTTGGCGTCTTTATATACTGGAAGGTATTGTCTTACTTTAGGATCTTCCACTGGATCCAGACTCCTCCAGAAATGTAAGACTGGTTGTATTGTTTGTGCCGCAGTTGAAATTCGATTCGATCGCGTATGGCGTTTGTGAGGTACTGCCATGACTCTCATGAGATATAAATCTGAGAGCGTGTCATCGGCTACGTGTTGAGCCGCAGGCCTCACCAAGTAAAAAGCGTCTTTGGCCCATGAAATATGTCCAATCGCATCTCCTTCTTTCCAACTTGGGTGAACGAGAGTATCATTGCCCGCGCGAGGGTCTTGATCTCCGTCATCGCTCCCCTCTTGATGGACTCCTTGCGAACGTGCCGTCCTTATCGCCTTTCTCGGTCGGTCGTAGATAAGGTCATTTTGCGCTCTCCTTATTTGCGCCTCCGTGAACTTTCCTTCCGGCACGTTCGACTCCACCCTTTTGCGGGTCTGAGTCCCCGCCGCACTTTTGCGGTCGGTGGCCCGCTTGTTCTCCAGCTCAGCCTCCTCCTTCTGCGCAATTGGTGCCCTGTATGCATCCAGTTCCGAGATATCCTCCTGACAGATTGGTGGGACCTCTTTAAAGTCAGCCTCCATCCGTTTGAGTGCTTGATCAACGGACTCATCTTCAAGTAGGAAGGGATCATACTTAATCAGCCTTCGTACATTGACTATTTGAACTTTCCCTCTGCCCCTGATTTTACAATTCAAAGGCCCCATCTGTTCCATGATCTGGTATGGCCCTTTCCAGTGGATGAACAGCTTCGAGCTGACTCCCTGAGGAACCTGAGGATGATACAGTAGTACAATATCCCCGACCTGAAATCTGACTTGATCCAGGTGTGCCTGCCTGACACCTTCAGCATCAGTCTTCCTGCGCTCCGCCTCCCTATGCGCCTGTACTATTTGCTCCGCCTCCATCTTCGTCCGAAGTCTCACCCCAAACAGCTCATCCTGATCTGCACATGAATCTTTTGGGTGCAGCAGTGAGGCTGGGATGGCGGGCTCACGCCCATATACCAATTGGTATGGCGAGACGGAACCTTTTGAACCACCTAACGCTGTAGACAAAGGCAAACGAGGATGCTGCCTCCACTCATGCCTTTTGGTTCTCCTTCTTCATACAATACATCTTCAGCACGGCCTTGAGGGGTCTATGCACCCGCTCTATTTTGCCGTTCGCTCTGGGGTTATAGGCGGTGACATATTGCCATTTCATGCCATAATATGCAGATAGCTTGTCGATGACTTCATTATTAAAGTCAGAGCCTCGATCTGAGCATATTTTTCTCGGCACCCCAATCTGTGAGATGATCCTGTCAATCCACGCCTTGGCTGTTGTTTCGCCCGTAACGTCTTTGACTGGGACCACCCATACATAGTTGGTGGCTCTGTCTATGGCCTTTAGAAGGTATCTGTAACCTTCCGTCGTGACCGGGAAAGGTCCTACATGATCAGTGTGTAAGAACTCGAACATTCCTAAGTGTAAAGGAAAAGTCCCGATCAGGCCAAAATTCGCCTTCAATGGTGTTTTGGATGTCTTGCATGGGATGCATGCATTGACCTGTTCATCAATATTCTCCTTCATCTTCTTCCACCAGAATCGTCTCGAAATGAACATATGCGTTCTTTGTCGGCCCGGGTGCGCCAGTAGTGGGCAGTTATGAGCAGCGACAAAAATGATCTCTGAGTTTCTCAGGAACCCAGAGAGTCCATTTATCTGGTTGTGATGCATAGCGCCCGTGTTGGCCTTTGTACCACAAGAGACCGTCTCTCCACCCCATCTCCTTCTGTTGCTCCTTAATCTCCTTCGTCATTTTCAGCTCGTTCGGGTTCTTGTATAGCTGTATTAGCTCTTTGAACTCCGGATCGAGAGCCTGTTGCTGTCTCCATGCAGTGGGTGAGGCTATGTGGATAGTCCCATCCTCTAGCTGCACTCCTATCCTCTCAGGGTTTTCGTCTAACTCCTCCTTGTTCTCCTGCGGGGGTTCCGCATATGCTTCTTGCTTAATCTCTTCTTGTTTTATCTCCGCCTTCATATTCTCATATGCTTCATAGGATCACTCAGCATCCTCGAGGACATGTGCTGTACAACATATCCCATGATCCGGACCTTGCGGGCTATGACGTAGACCCGATCGGTTATATCGGACCCCTCTCGCCATCTGCATCGACTCGATATGATGCACTTCGTATGTGCAGTCTGGGGATAGATCCTCCATTTCTGCTGATGATACGAGAGCTGCCACTTCTGAGTGAAACTCTAGCCTGGAGAGGCTGTCAGCGACAAAATTTCGCTTGCAGGGTAGATGGACCATTGTAAAATTGAAACATGACAAGAATGCCTGCCATCTCGCTAGACGGCCAGTCTGTTAATGATTCATCAGCCATAGTAAATTCTGGTGATCAGTCCTTACTATAAACTGAGGTCCACCCCATAAATACTCTCTCAACCGTTTGAGGGCCCAGGCCACCGCCAATGCCTCTCTCTGTCTCGTACAATAGTTTCGCTCCGCCGAGCACAACTTTCTACTTATAAACATGATCGGGCGCAACTTTTTCTCCTCATCTTCCTGTTGTAAGACTGCGCCGATCGCGAACTTTGATGCGTCTGTGTCGACTACGAATTGCTTCGAAAAGTCGGGCATCATCAGCACGAGTTCACCATCCTTCGGATCTTTATAAATGAGATCTTTGAGCGTGTTGTACGCTTCTAAGGCTTCATCATCCCACTTCTCAAAATCACCGAAGTCGATCATTCTCTCCAACTTAGCCCGAGTTGCACCCCAATTGGGTATGAACTGGCTGTAATATTGCGCCATCGCAAGAAATGAGTGCAGCTCTGTGCGATTCTTCGGCCTCTGTCTGCTCATGATCTCCTCCCTCTTCTCTTTGGATATCGAGACTCTATTGTAAGAGATTTCTTACCCCAAATCTGTCACGCTTGTCTTTGCGAGTTGACATTTCTTCAAATTACATTTCAGGCCAAATAGTTTGATACGCCTGAAAATATCTGTTAGATGGTCGATGTGCTCTTCCATCGTATTGGAGTACACGATAATGTCATCGATGTAACAAAATGCGTACTCTCCCTCCTTCTGTCCTCTTCTCCTCATGAAACATCCCTCTGTCTGGTCATCATATTTGCTACTCAGCATGCTTTGCATCGCTTTCTGAAAGAGTCCCGGGGCCTGTTTGAGTCCCATCGGAAGTACTTTCCACTGATATATCTCCATTCCTACTACAAATGCAGTCAGCCATCTGGACTTTTCATCCAGTGGAATTTGCCAGAAGCCATTCTTCAGATCAATGACTGAGTATAGCTTGGCGTTCCGCAATACTCGCCTTCCTTCTTCAAGAGTAGGTAATGGATTTCGTTCCTCCTCTAAAATTTTATTGACGCGGGCATAGTTAACCGTTAAGCGCCATTCTCCTCCCTGTTTAGGCACCAGTCTCGGTTGGGAAACTATTGGAGATGTCGATCTCTCAATGAAATCCTCATCGAGTAACTGCCGCGCTTGTTCTTCTGCGATCTTTGCTTCATGTATACTCAGATTTGCCCGTCGTGGCGCCGGTGAAGGCTCAGCACCTGGTATTTTACAAATAACCGCGGTGAAGTCTTCCGGCTTGACACCTCCCGCTTGAGGGGAGTCAAAAATCATTTTGTTCGCCTTCAATCTCTCTTTCAAAACCTCTTTCTCCTTGCTCCTCCTGCCAATTTCTCGTCTATCGCCGCCTTAAACTCCTCCTCTGACATAATTTTGTGATGCTTGAGGGGTGCTCTGTCCTCCTCCAAGCCCAATTCTTCTGATATATCGTCCATTCCCGTTTTTTCATATGTGGCAGTGTCTGGTTCGTCGTCCTCCGCCAGACCTACCAACATATCTATTAATCTCGCATATTGCAACGGAGCTTTTCGGGTGTAGAAACCATCGCAGCATGTGAATGCTTGAGGAATCAATTTCAACTTGTCCTGGTCTCTGAGCTTCCGCTTGTATGCACTGCTCTGCTCACGAGTCCCGAGACGACAAGCCACCACTAAGTGTTGCTTCCGTGAGGGCACCGGTATCGGATGATCAATAAGCCGGTCCCGTATCTCCTGCGCCCATATCGCCTTCTCATTGTACGGGAGTATGACCGTATATGGTTTATTATTTTCAAAAAGAGTGCGTAGGCACTTTTTCACTTCTGTCAGTGAGCGCGGCCACGTAGGCTCGTCACCCCAGAATTCGGTAATAAAGCTTTTAATATCTTCTGCCGGGATATCAGGGAGTCGTCCCCTTCTCCTCGGTATAAACTCCTGTCCGTCCTTCTCTTCCACCTTTACGTGAAAGCAATACCCGTTGGTAATATATACATCGGCCCCTGCTCCTTCTTCAAATCTCGCCAACGATGGGCACCTTTTTCCTATGCATATAATCTCCTCTTTCCTCTTTTCAATGAGATCGTCTATCGACTTTTTATCCCATTGTGTAGAGACTGTAGCCGTATAGACCTCCGCCTCTCTCTTGTCTGACAGGTTTGAACCATCTTTAGACACCGCGTCCGTTGGCATATATGCCTCATATGCGTGTGTAATGGCCACCTGTTTCCCTTCCGATGCTACCCCTAGGTGTAGGGCCTCGTATGAGTCAATAGCGTGGAGAGAGTCGACAGTATATTCTTCTCCTGGTTCTACGCCGTATATGACTCTTTTGGCGGCGCAATCAATCACTACGTTCATTGTCGCCAGTTGGTCGTACGACAAAAGAACAGATCCGTGGTATTCGGCAACGTATAAGTCCACTCGATATACTCGTCCGGATTTCAATTTAAAATTTAAAGTGATGATGCCCGTTATATCCGTCCGACTACTAACTCCTTTCAAAGTGCCAGATGATTTTTTCATATTAGTTTCTAACCACGGTGTTTCGTAGTAAATTTCCGGCCGACAATATTAATATTCGCCATGGTATCATTACCAACGTTTATAAAGGTATTTAATGTTTCACAAAAAAGGTTCGTATAACATAAAGCGTCTGGCCGGTGACTTTTTAAGGCCAATACAAGGAGCTTGTGTTCTAAAATCTGTATCCCTTTCTCGAGGTTTGCATCCTCCTCCCTTTCCGCCGTTTTTGTAATGTCTTTTTGGGTATTGTTCACAGGCGAAGGATGATTGTCCTTGCTTTCTCTGTTTGAGACCGTGAGGAGAGGTTGATGTCCTCCATCCTCCTTGTCTATTGTCTGTCTCGGCAAGTTGATAAGATTAACTGCCGGTTCTATTCTTACTTTCTTCGGCTGTGGCTGCGACAGGCCCACCTGCTTTCTCTTTGCCAGCGCTTTACTCGCCTGCCTATTAGCAGCATGCACTGTTTGTTGTCGTGATGGGTGTACTGGTATTGTACTACCTTTGAGTTGGTCTGTGGCCTGCTGTGTGCTCTTAGAATCACTGGTACCCTTGGTTGGGACCTGCACAACGGTGTATCGTGCAATGCATGTTGTTCTGTTTTCTCCCTCCTTCTCTAGTCATTGGACTACCTCAAATCTGTTACCTGAGTCGGCATCAGTGTCGGTAGTGGTTGCGCCTGATGTCGCATAGGCTTGTGGTGCTGAGGAATTCGAGCTTGAGCTCGAGCCGTCTGCCCAGCCCCCATCTCTGTGGTACGGGCGCTCTGCGCTGCCGTATCCACCTCGGCCAATCAATCTTCCTCTCCTCTACCTTGAAATACACCTCTTCCTCCTCCTCTTCTCACAAATCCTCTCTCCCCCCCGCGAGTGTATGTGCCTCGTGCGAAAGTGGCTCCTCCTCCTCGATTGATTCCTCTCCCTCCTCTTCCTCGTGTTCCACCTCTTCCTCTACTTGCGGCTTCTATGGCTGCCGTCTTCTGATCATCTCTAGCGGAAAGAGAATTGATCGCGTCAGCTAGTTCGTGGTCATGGTCCGCGACATCCTGTAATTTCCACCCCTGATCCTTGCGCATTCGGCGCAGAACGGCGACGGTGTTGGTTTCGTCCGACCGTACGTTCTTGAGGAGTGTGTTTCGGATGCGGGTGTCCTCGACATCGTGGTTGTACGGGCATTTCTTATTTATGTGTTTGAAGCATTGTGCCCGTGCCCACCAACGAATACAAGGTGTGTTAGCTTCACGACTGTTCTCTCTTGGTCGCTTTCCTAGAGATCGTTGCGTATGTGCGGCTTGCGGTTGAGCAGAAGTCGATGCAGAACCGATCAAGGATGCTGTCTGGCTGTCGAGCCTCTGACAAGCGGTCATTACTTCGGTCCACAGCATTTTTGGGCTCACGGCCTTAGTCGTGGCCTCAAAGACGCTCATCTCCAAAAAGTTCAAGTACTTTACCTTGTCGAAGGTTTTGCAGTCTTGCATGAGCAGTGTGAGCTTATTTTTGTTGTAGACGTGCAACGCACTGAGGAAATATAGGAGTATGGCTTTGTTGTTATAAAAGAGAGTGTACTGGGTGCCCACATTTGTTAAGGCAGATGCAAGCTGAGTGACAGACTGCAACTGCTCCGATACTAAGTCGAAAATTTCAAACCCAATCAATGTGCCAGTGCACAAGTGTTGGTATCCACTTGCCTTAAAGTATCGAATGAGGGCAGCAATGGCCAGAGTACAACTCATCTCTGCATGTCCACCTTTCCTTGCTAGCTCCTCCTCTCCTCTGTACTTCTCGTAAGTTATACGATCAAAACCAGCTCCAAGGAGGGATCGATCACAGAGATGTTCTAGGACTTCATACTCCTGCTCCACCTCACACTGATTTTGCTGGAAGCATCTGTCCATCTCATTGAACTTAGTCATGAGGGTCTTCTCTGTGTCAGCCTCATTGGCAGTGATAGCATAGATCTTAAGGCTCCCTCCCCCAATTTTGATTTTAGCTAGGGCTGCCTGCAGCGCCTGCTTTTTCTTCTGGGAGTCAGTCAAGTTAATTACTGTTCCTCCCCCTTGGGGTCCTCCTCCTGTGGGTCCTCCTCCTGCTTTCTTGGGAGCTGGGTTAGATGTGGTAGGTGGAGCCGTTGGCTGTGGAGCCACCCGTGCTACTGCAATTGCCACAGCTATCTTCTCCTTCTGCTCCTCCTCCTCTTTCTGTCTCGTCTCTTCTTCTTTCACCTGTCGTGCTAGATGAGTCACGAACTGTGCAAGCACTGTGGCACTAGAGAGGAAGTGTGCCTTTTCTCTCATGGAAGACTTATCAGCTCTGTTATTATTTGGAATTGTTGTGAGAGGGCCTTTAATGAGAGTGTGATTCTTCGTGTGGGCCTATTGTTTCCATGTTGGTTTTTGCTCCTTCCCCTCAAAGATGCCCTTATGGAGTTGTGTGACGCGTTCAAGCACCTGACAAGACTGGTCAACCTCCTCGTAAACAGGATGTTGCCTTGTGTTGTCTTTCAGTGCTTTGTAGATTTCGTTGTAAGCCCGTGTGAAGGCAGTTACAAAAGCCTCAAGTGCAAACTCAATGCCACTTTAGTTTCTACCTTCGAACTTTCTTTCTAGATTCTTGATATCAGTGGGGACACCACAGACAGACAGCCATGCTGCAGTTGTGCGTTTATTTTTCCACTGTATGTTTGTGCGTTCATAAAATTCCGCAACGAGCACAGCAGCGTAGAGTGTTGCAGATATGTCGTATATGTCGCATAGTGTAAGAGTGTCGCCATACTTGATATCCTGCAATGGCACTCTTTCGTGCTCAAACCTCACTTTGTTGAAGAGAGGCTTCGCAAGGCAGGGAATTTCGATCAGGAGGTTGCTTTGATCTTGTCCTGATCTATTCCTTTTCTCGTAAGGAATGTAGATGTGTGTTTTATAATAGGTTGGGTAGTTAAGGAAGAAGGAATCTTCATCATCATATGTAGTCAACTGTTCACATGTATTTCGGATATTCTGGCCAACATCCTCCATCTCTCTCTGCCTCTGTCAGTGGAGAGCCTCCAGTCTGACCTGCACTCGCTTCTTGTGCATTACTCTACATCGGCTGTATACGTATACTCCTCTCTCTCCTCTCCATCTTTATCCCCCCTCTCTTCTGAGTACTGAGTCTCCTGTTCCTCTCCTCCCTCACTAGGATTATAATCAGTTGGTGTCACACCAGCCTGCTCATTCTCGTCTTCCATCTTATATGTTATGAGAGTCACGTCTGCTTTTTTTTCTTCTTTTTTTTACTCTATTATTCTTATCACTCTATACAACCTTCTTCTCCTTCTTCCTTTTCTCTGTTGAAATAGTTATGAGGCGTCAGGCCCTACACAGAGATAACGATAGTTTGGTCAAAAGAGCTGTTTTGTAGAAGTCAGTCTGTCGTCTGACAGTGCTTCGATATTTGTCTTGCTCTTGTGTGAGAGATGTGTAATCTCCTCTAGTTTCTGCAGAGAAAATGCAAGGAAAATGATTCAGAACAGAGAGGGAGTGTTTTGCTCGTTTTTCCTCTGTCTGTGTGTTTGTCTGATGTTTGTTTCGCACTTGTCCTACTTGGCTTTATGCAAGCAGCAAGAGGGAGTGGAGTAGGTGTGGTCTGGTGTCTTGTAGAAGAGCACACAGAAGCCAAATGTGCACAAGTGCTAAAGGTTATGCTAGCTTGTGACAAATTGATCGCTTGTTTGTAAGTTTTTTTGTTTGAGGATGAGTAGGAGTTTGTTTTCGTCTGATGTCTGTGCGACAGATCAGCGAAAAATAAATTTGTGCTTATCTGATGTCTGTACGACAGATTAGAAAAGAAATCAGCCTTTAGCTATGGACTCCAAATGTACTGTCCCCAACGATAGCTCAATGGAAGAGTAAGTCGGTAATATAACCAAACACAGTCCTCAAAAAAGAGAATAATGTCTCGTTATATTAGCTCAGTGACGCAAAGACAAAAAGCCACCAAAAGACCAGGATCAAATTGTCATTTCAGATGTGTCCGGCCAGACGAAATCTATAAATAACTTTTTTACCTGATAATTCGGGGGTTGATGTCCACATTTCCTGTTACTGTTCTTCTGACCCGAAGGGTTCACCTTTTACTTACTATTCTACTGTAAACTCCTAGAACACTATCGAGCTTTTGCAACTATTCTACGCAGTGGTGTTGAAGCACAGCAGAGAAGACTTTCCTTCTGCTATGTCACTTTTGGATGTGATGTATACAGATTGTTAATAGCTTCTACTTTACCTGTAGATGATTTTTTCAGGTATTGCTTCACGCTCAAATGCTCATAACGCTAACAATGCGGACTGCTTAGAGCTTTTCTTACCATGTTTATTCTTCTGCTAGTCGTCACCTGTCAACTCACTTACCAGCTACACACTGTTTTCAATACAGAACTGTTTACGCAGAAGAAGCGAGCCAAAACAACTGAACACACTTCACAGTTCAGACTCCTAGACATAGAGATACCCACACGCAGTGAAGTGATATTGGTGACACCAATGCAACCCAAGATAAGTAATTCACACCTAGTGTCACTGTCACTCTCTACTAACGTAAATACACTTTATATTAATCACATCACCTAATCAACTTCCTAAAATTATAACTAGGACAGTGACTTTCAACTGGCTCGGGCAGACTGCAGCTGTGCTCTGGATTAGAACTGATATGAAAACTTGCAGACCAGGAAGAATTGAGGC
Source organism: Paulinella micropora (assembly GCA_019918135.1). NCBI lineage: Eukaryota > Cercozoa > Imbricatea > Euglyphida > Paulinellidae > Paulinella > Paulinella micropora. The sequence continues at coordinate 39,990 of WBZZ01000295.1, forward strand.
ATGAATAAACCTGAACTGACGCGGCAATCATCCTATGATTGGAATAGCATTTTAGTATTGACTAGATAATATGGTTAACTACTATCTGAGCTAGAAAAAATATTAGAGCGCATGCATGCTGAGCACATGTAGTAATATTATGTGTTGAGGTGTATGAATTATTGCAACCAACGATGCGCTTAGCTGTAGCTTCGTTTTCAGTGCAGCACTGTCAGGTCCGCCACGTTAGCAGAGGCCATAAACACAATCACTTTCAATGATATGATAATATCAAAAACACAACTTTACACACATACAACACTGAGAAACATAAATAACTCAAGCATTCAAACTAATTAAACAAATCATCAAGCAACCTGCTCTTGCTCTTCCTGGCCGCAGCATGGTTACCATCAGCTCTCCTTCTGTCTAGCCCCTGCCCTTTATGTGTGCTGTGGTCGTCCTCGTCTTCCGCGAAGAGTGCTTTGGGTGATGCGGAGGTGGCGAACAGGTCCGGGACGGCGCTGGGTGGCCGGGTGGCGGCCCGGTTCTCCTTGGCCGACCCTTGCCGGCTAAAGCGCGCGCCACCAGAGGACGCACTTGCGACGGTAGGAGATGGTCCACTAGAGGGTGGTGAAGAGGCAGGGGAATGTGGCAGCCCCACGTCTGCGTTCCCGTCCAGCAGCTCCTGCAACTTCGCGCTGCTGCCATCGGGGCCTGCCCGCTGCTTGTCTTCCAGCACACTCCCAGCTCGCATCGTGCTCTCTGTCCTGTCGGCGTGCACGTGGGGTCCTCCTGCACGGTGCGCTTGCGTGTTGTCCTGATGGTTGGCGGTTTGGCGGGGCTGAAGCTGCTGCCGCTCTCGACTGCGGTCGGCCCGGTCGCGGCTGCGCACTCGCCGGGCAGGCGTGGTGAGAGCGGCTGGAGAAGAAGAGTGAGAAGATGCAGGAGACGAGGACGAGGAAGAAAGGGATGCAGAAGGTACAGCCAAGCTGTTATCACCCACAGCGACCGGTACGTTCGGTCTTTGTTGGTTGCCCTCAGTGGCTCTGACTGCTGGCTGCGTAGGTAAGTCTGCGGGTTCTGCACTGCCATGTGTGCTGACGGTAGTGCTGGACGCGCTGCGCGCTCTGTCCGCGCTCGGGTGTTTTTCACTGGACTTGGTTCTCCGCCGCCGTGCGCGGTGACCAGCCCGGCCGCTGCCCTGATGCCCCGCCTTGCTGTGGCCAGTCGCGTGTGCGGGCTTGGTTGGGGAGACTTCCTGCTGCTCCAGCCGCTGCTTGTGCTCCAGCCCTTGCCGCACCTCTGCCAGCTCCAGACGCCCTACACACACCACATCCCAGTTTAGACTCTCCCCTCTCTAATAGACGTCTGTGCATATCTATTTATTATTATGTGTATGTATGTATGTATGTATGTATGTATGTATGTATGTGTGTTTGTGTGTCGCCCGTGCACGATTGCACAAGGTATTGTTGTGACAGGCAGATCTCTCAAGAATGGCCCAGTAAGGCATCTCTGACGTGCTAAGACTGACCCAGTAAGGCATCTCTGACGTGCTTGAGCGTTGCGAAGGAGTTCAAGGCCGCCTCCTCAAAGTTGCCCTCCGCTCTACACGCCGACAACCGACTTGAGCAACAATCCGATGTGCTAGGTGCACAGATGCATTGGTTGAAATGGCTGGAGAAACGAGAGAAATAAGAATAAGAACAGAGGCGAGAGGTGCCAGGTGAGCCAGGCAAAGTTGTGCTACCCGTTCGACTCCTGACTCAGAGTGTACTCAGCATGCATCGCGTTCAGCGCGTTGTCCACCAGCTGAGCGCAAACAAACGCACAGCGGGGATGGACAAACAGCAGCACAGGTGTTCACATTATATTCAGGTCACGCCATCATCAAGGAATTCTGATCCCATCATTTCTTACTGCATGTATATCTGCACATGTGATGTACGTTCATGCAGGCTCAACAAGGCTAGCTGGACAGACCTTGCCCATTTCGTGCATCACGATCTGCTGGTCGCGCACCTGCAACACACCAAGCAAGTACATGTGCTACCTACGTTGCCACACCCATCGTTGTGTGCTCGCATGTTGGCAAGGATGCGGGCGGCCAATGTCCCCGCCGGACCTGCCTCTTGAGTTGGCTGACGAGGGTGGCGGGGTCCTCTACCGCACCAGTCGCAGTCTCCAGACCCGACCCGTCCAAGCCTTTCTCCGGTGCTGAACACAGCACACACCACTCCTACTGCTTGTTCTGTCTTCCCTCTTCTTTATTGCTGCTTTCTGACTTCTTCTTCTTCTTCCTCTTCTTCTTCTTCTTCTTCATCTTCTTCATCTTCTTCTTCTCCTTCTTCTTCATCTCCTCCTCCTCCTCCTCCTCCTTAGATTGGCGATGCTTGGATGATTATTGGTGATCATGATGATTAGGCTATGGTGATGTGATGATAATAATGATATTTGCGACAATGACGATTGGAATGATTGTGGCTATGGCTCTCATGCTTGGGATATAATATATTTGCAAGGTATGTAGCTCAAGGGTAAAACGGCTTAATAGAACCCGCCAAGGGTAAAGCAGCTAAATAGCACCAACTTTGAAACATGTCAGCATTTGTCTTCCGGAAAGATCTCCAGCGCAAAGCTCAGTGAACAAATGAGTGGCTGAAAAACTCTGAAACGGTCTTTAAGACTAATCAGGTGTGTGGCGCTAAAAATGAGTGTGCCTTATGGATTTCGACGAGCCCCGTCATTGATACTTTAAACAAAGTGTAGTGGCGATGGTTGGCTCTGTGTGTATGTGTGTGTATGTGGTGCAGACTTAGCCGCGCATTGCCGCCGCCACCAGGCAGGGGCAGGAACTTGCTTACCTACAGCAGCAGCACACTCAGCCCTTTTGTGCCCCTCCCCCCGCCCCCTTCCACTCTTTCCCTTCCCGCACTAACACCCTCCCCTCTCCGGGGCTGGCCCCAACGGCGGCCCTGACCTTGTAGAGCGACTTGGCGGATTTTCGGGTGGAGTCACCCGCGCCGCTCTGTTCTGCCGTCAGCGGGTCCAGCCGCGAGCGCGCCACCTGCGGCAGCGCCGTGCCTGAAGATCCACACATACGCACACACACACACACCTCACACCACCTCCTGTACGACCCCACAAACACAACAGCCAGCTCTTCCAGCAGCCCTGGTGCTTGATTATTTGGGCCAATCAGATGAAGTGGAAACCTTGGAACAGGCGGTTGTTTGGGTTGTGCAGAAGCAAAGCTGGCACCACGATGGCCGAGATGTCTTCCACTACGTCATAAAGACACCATGTCTTCTCACATTCCACACGCTTTTTGAGGGAATAGACACAAGAAAACCATTCCCACTGGCAGGCAGCCACCCGTTGGACGAGACCACAGCAGGGCACAGCAGCACAAAGCAGAGCAGCCAGACCTGGCGGGAACTTAAGCAGCCTCTTCATTACAAACTGTATACGCACACAGCAAGTACACAGAGTTGATAGTGAAGGCGCTGGAAAAAGAGCTGTTGGCTAGCGCTGCGTGAACTCAATCTGTAAAGCTCGCTGAGCAGTCAGTGTCCCGAGAGAACGTCATAGCTAGAAACAACTAATTTGGTGCGTATGCGTTTGTCGCTGTCCTCCGCTTACGTATGTATGTATGTATGTATGTATGTATGTATATATGTATGTATGTATTTATATACAATGTACGTATGTACGTATGTATGTGTGCAGGAAGATGTCGTTACGTGTTGTGGAATAACGCTAAGCACATAACATAAAATATAATATATACTGTTACTGAATTTTTCGAGCCTCCCTACCATGTTCTTTCGCACGTTAGTGCTGTAATCTAAATATGTGCCAGTATCTGAGTGTGTGATGGGCAGGAGCCCCTCCCTACCTATCCGCCTACCATGTCGTCTCCGTCCAGCAGCTGCTGGCGAATGTAGAAGAGCATGGACAGCGACACGCACTCCACCAGCTGGAACGAGGACGGCCCGATCGGCCGCTGACATACACACCGCACACGCCAACATGCTGCAGAACACGCCAGCTAGAGCCAAACACAACACAGCGAAACACTGCAAATAAAGCTCCGCCCATCCATCTATCCATCGTTCGTTCTTATTCTTTCCTCCCGCCCTCTTCTCTCTCTCTCTCTCTCTCTCTCTCACTCACTCACTCACTCTCCTTCACACGCAGACGCGAGCGCGTATACACACCCATACGTTTGCTTGGCGATGTTTGTTATTGTGTGCGAGGATAGATTGATAGATAGTTAGGCAGTTAGGTGGGTGGATGTGACGGAGGATAGATAGGTTGGCAGATAGATAGATAGATGATACATAAATAAGAAAATCGGGAGACAAATAGTCAAGTGGAGAGCTAGAGAGAGAGAGAGAGAGAGAGAGAGTGGATGTATACCTTGGCCACTGCCAAGATCGCATCCCACACGACGCACACATCCTGCGAATAGCAACAGACATGATCCTGCCCACACGCACTTGCACACAGGGCAGCTGCTAGCTGGGGTGCAAGGCGAGGGCAGGGGGGCGGTGGGGAAAAGATGGCACACCTCGATGTGAAACTCGCGGGCGAAGAGCAGCCTGACCCAGCGCCTACACACGGCCCAAGCAGCCGTGCCGTCCCCACACACTACACAGTCAGCTCAGCGAAACAGCCAGTAGCGGCGCGGCGTAGCGTACAAGAAATAGACGTACAAGAGATAGACGGTCGGCTCCACCTTGGCCTGCGACAGCTTGCGGTACAAGGCCGGGTCCTTTTCCTACTCGACAGGCAGCCAATGTGACGATACAGAAATTAATATCATACACACATTTTGCATGCAAATAGAGTTTACAGTTGATGAAACGACCCAAGGCAGCAACAAAAGCTGTAAGAATCCAATAAAAATTATCGTTGTTGGGCTTCTAGATGTAGATCAGAATCTGTCAAATGATATTCCATATTTTTCTTCTTCACAGCTACCCTTGATGTTGAGTAACTCTTACTGTCCTATTTATTTTTTTATAATCTACTCCCTAAGAAATTTTCTCTTATCTGCCTCCCCTGTCCCCTTCTTCAACAACCAACAAATGTGATTTCATCTCTCCCGCCTGTTTTGTGCTTTGATTTTGACTGCATCAGATGTGTACGAGCAAACAGCATACACCCATGACAATATGTTATGTTTGCATAACAAAATATTGTCAAGTCGGGGTGCTGTATGCCTACAAGCTGTGTTCTTGCAAAGAAACCTGCAGAAGTGTGTGGTGTATGCGCTTGGCGTCGCGCACGATGGGAGTGTCTGCGCTGCTGGCGGGCGAGGCCGGCGGCGCGTCCTCGCCCTGCACAACATGACACACACATACATACCCACACATACATACACACACACGCGCAACCACACCGCTACATGCCACAAGAAGACAGCCACACCAACAGCATTCCTCGCTTGAAAGCATCTGGGAGCCAGGAAGTGCAATCAGCGCTCTGTGAAGAGAATAGTCAAGCAGGAAGAGAGCGCCACGTCAGCCCGAGTGTGCAGGCAGGCGGGAGTGCACTTGACAAGAACAAAAGGGCGAACGGGCCAGCGACGGCGCAACGCAAGGCGAGCGCAGGGTCAAGGCGGGGCACAAGCAAGGAGGTCGTGCACGCTGGCAGAGCTACCAGGCCCCCGGCTTGCTCGCGCTTGGCGCCGACTTTGGGCTTCTGTCCAAACACATACAGCACGGCGGTAGCAGAGCGGCGGCCAGCCATGCCTGGCGAGCTGGTCCAGGCAGTACCTCGGTCACCACGAAGAACTGCGCCATGCCGCACATCACCTCACGGAACAACTGCAGGCAGCAGACACAGCAAGACCTGTGGTGCAGGCAGTGGCAGCCAGCGTGTAGACCATGTAGGTGTCGTGCTCGACGTAAGCCGGCTCCAGCACCGCCACCAGGGCACGCTCGCTCTCGTTCGCCGGTCCCGGACTGTCCTGCGCCGCGCCCTCGGCCCAGGCGCGATGGTCCCGAGAGACCACCAGTAACAAGGGCGACAAGAGCTGTGCACACCCCAGCAGCAGTCACGAGCGCTGAACATGCAGTCCAACCAAGCAAGCACCAAGGGCAACAACAGCGACACAGCGCAGGGTTGCGGCGACGGTGTGATGACCTCGTTCATGCCTTGCCTGTAAGAGTATTTGGGGTTGACCTTGCTCCTACAGACAGGAGATGGGATGACATGGACACTTACCAGGCGCAAGAGAGAAAACACTGCGACCAGAGCGGGCGGGAAGAAGAAATTAGAGACAAGACCAAGAAAGTCAAAGGAAACCCAGAGCAGGGTTGGAGAGAGAAGGATGGGCTGGTACCAGATGAAGAGGATGTTGAGCATCTGCTCCTGCACTTGCGAGGACTGGAAGAAATCGTGGGAAGGGTGAGTACGCTTCAGGTCCTGAGCGCACGAGAATACACACATGCAGAACACACTGTAGTAAGGATAACAAAGCGAGAGGGATAGGGAACCACAGGAGAGAGAGAGAGAGAGAGAGAGAGAGAGAGAGAGAGGAGAGAGAGAGAGAGAACGTGATACAATGCAGATATGCAAAATGCGTAAACAGAAAAGTGCATACATACCACAGATAAGCACATACTATATATATACACATATATATATATGCATATATATATACGTATACATATTTATATTATCATTACATCACATTCCTTGTATTGTATCATATGACTTATATCATATTATACTTTATATCAGATTATGTTATGTTATTCTATTGTATACATATGAGAAAAAAAAAATCCCCCCCCCCCAGCCTGAGCAAAAGACTAAATCCAAAAATGTGGGAAATTTTTTAAAAATCCGAATACTCAGGGTACAAAATCCATATGGAGACCCAATACGCGTCTCGGAAGACCAATACCAGAGTTTTTCAGTTTTAGACAAATTTTGAAAAAAAGGTTCAGCCAAACGGCTTGAAGTTTCAATATTTTCCGCATGTTTTGAATTATCTTTTCCCCCCCGTGGTAAATTTTGGGTGTGCGTGTGTGTGTGTGGGGGGGGGGGGGGGGAGGGGGGGGGGCGTACAGACAGAGAGAAGTATCTGCTATTTGGATGGAGAGTGGACCAGTTTGATGGTGTCCACGAGGTCTTTGTCCTGGAAAAACTTCTGCCACGAGCTGCGAGCACACATGCCACCGAATACACAGCAACCAGATCATGCGATCGAACGCGTAGCTCGTGGCCATGCTCGACAACCGTGAGTAGTGCTCGCAAATGTTAGACTGCAGGAAAATCTTATCAGAAACATCACGTTTCTTGCTTTTAGTTTCCGTGAGGGACAAGAAAGGAAGCTACTTTCGCTGGCTGTGTCAGAGTCTTGAATTGGCAGGGTGCGATGGGCGTGACCTGTTGTGTGAAGTGGAGAGGGGATTGTTCACTCCCAGGTCGTGGTCTTGCGCTGCACACCACAACACATGCGCGTGGTGCTGCTTGGTGCAGCCTGCACTGGCAGCCTTCAAACACGCTTGATGTGAGGAGCAATAAAGGACGAGACAAGCTGTGTTGTGCTGCCTGTGTGTGCGGGCGTGTTGTGCGACCTGTCTCGGGCGCCACCATGTTTTCCTGCTTGAGCCGCTCGTACTCCTGGCCAAGTCCACACCAGCCACAAGCAGTGCTAATCGTGTGGTCCGTGCAACAAGACACTCGATGGTCATATGTACGAGGCGCAGGGTTTGTGGGCAGAAGGGACAGCCAGGAGAGGCCGGTGGGCGTGCACGGAGGAACAGACCTGTCGCCAGAGCTTGGCCATCACGTGCCACGCCTTGATGGAGTCGCTTGGCAACAGCCCCAAAAACAACTGCCCGCAGCAAACCCAGCCATCCAGGCAGACGCGGCTGCGGCGGCGGGCCGGCGGTGTGTATGTTTGGCGCAAATACTTTTTTACAGTATGTATGTATGAATGCATGTGCATGTATAGACCTTCCAGTACATGCTGCGAATGGAGGAGGCGCGCAACAGCCCTTTCTGCGCCTGTAGGCAGCAGCGCAGCATGTGTCGGCCAGCGTTAGCATGGCAGCCGTTGCCGGGGGGCAGCACAACAGCATTTGCACAGCAATCATCGCACACATGCAGCATGGGTACGTTCTCGGAGGCCTTGAGCCCGAACTTGCGCGACTCTTGGAACACCTCCTGGAACTCCAGCCTGCGCAGAAGGATTGTCAGACCCGCCAGCGGGCAGCCAGCAACAAGCAAGTGGACAGTGCGATGCGAAGGCAGCGCAGGGAGCAGGTGGTGGAAAGGAAATGTGCGGTTTGCAAGCAGAGAAGCTGAGAGACCTCTGCCCTTGCCGCGCCATGAGCACTCCAGGCAGCACCGGCCTGCCTAACCCAGCCACCGCTGCCACCACAAGCCAACGCTGGATGTTCCGCCCTAGTTGTTTGCATACTGGTTAAAATTGAAGGTACAAACATTTCTGTGTGTCGATGCATAGTCGCAAACAAAACGGATACCACAGGTTATTGTTACTATTGCTATTATCATTATTATTATTATTATTATTATTATTATTATTATCATTATCATTCACCGTGATAGCCCAGTGGTCAAGTTCTACCATCTGGGCCCTGTCGCCAGTTCGATTCCCGTCGGTGCCACCAGTATTTTCATTGAACATACCGGTCTATTTCTGGACCAGTATTTTCATTGAACATACCGGCCCGTCTGGAAGTGTTGGAACTGCCCTTGCGGGGGTGTCATTAGAGCTTATCGTCAATTCTTCGTACTCCCCTCACGGGTGAGACGATGGAGGCGCATGTGCAGAAATGCATCAGCCATTGACAGAGAAGCACTATCATTATCATTATTATTATTATTATTATTATTATTATGGACACCGTGATAGCCCAGTGGTCAAGTTCTACCATCTGGGCCCTGTCGCCAGTTCGATTCCCGTCGGTGCCACCAGTATTTTCATTGAACATACCGGTCCGTCTGGAAGTGTTGGAACTGCCTGTGCGGGGGTGTCATTAGAGCCTATCGTCAATTCTTCGTACTCCCCTCACGGGTGAGACGATGGAGGCGCATGTGCAGATTTGCATCAGCCATTGACAGAGAAGCACTATTATTATTATTATTATTATTATTATTATTATTATTATTATTTCCCGATGAAAAAACCTAGTCACACTTGCTAAACAGAGTTCCAGCCCAATGGCCTCAAGGCGTTAAACTTTGACGCCAACTCATAACCCTTTGGTGGTAGATGCTGGGGAGGAGGGTCGTTGCGCGCGTAAAAGATCTTAAACTCCGCATATGCTGGTTGATAGCCCAGGACCCAGCAGACACCAGATTGTTATGGGTGGGGTTTCGAGGCAGCTCTAGCAACCGCGCTTGGTGTATGCACTTGCACATTCGGTGACGTCTTGCAAGAGGTTGCTGGGACTGCGGAATAACCTCGGCTTAGTGCAGTCTTGCCCTCAGGAGCTCCATCGGTGGCCCCGATCATCAGGCGAGAGACTGACACGGGGGGGTGGAGGACCTCGAACAAGGGTATTGGAGGCGAGGATATGCCATTAGCTGCATCAGTACGCCTCAGATATAGTAAATCTGCCTTCGAGTGTTGACTGTGACATATTTGAGGGAAATCCCTATGAAAAAACCTAGTCACACTTGCTAAACAGAGTTCCAGCCCAATGGCCTCAAGGCGTTAAACTGTGACGCCAACTCATAACCCTTTGGTGGTAGATGCTGGGGAGGAGGGTCGTTGCGCGCGTAAAAGATCTTAAACTCCGCATATGCTGGTTGATAGCCCAGGACCCAGCAGACACCAGATTGTTATGGGTGGGGTTTCGAGGCAGCTCTAGCAACCGCGCTTGGTGTATGCACTTGCACATTCGGTGACGTCTTGCAAGAGGTTTGCTGGGACTGCGGAATAACCTCGGCTTAGTGCAGTCTTGCCCTCAGGAGCTCCATCGGTGGCCCCGATCATCAGGCGAGAGACTGACACGGGGGGGTGGAGGACCTCGAACAAGGGTATTGGAGGCTTATGTCCGTTGAGGATATGCCATTAGCTGCATCAGTACGCCTCAGATATAGTATTATTATTATTATCGTTTTTATTATTTTTATTATGTTATATGACCGATAGCTCTACTGACACCCCCGCAGGACAGCTCCAAGCCTCTCAGACAGACCAGTACTTTCAAAGAAAACATACTTTGAAAATACTGGCCCCGACGACGGGAATCGAACTGGCGACAGGTCCCAGATGGTATTGAACTTGACCACTGGGCTATCGCGATGCCACTAATAATAATAATAATAATAATAATAGGCTTCCTCAGACTATAGCATCAGATCCAGATCCTGGACATGTGCCTCCATTAATAATAATAATAATAATAATAATAATAATAATAGTGCTTCTCTGTCAATGGCTGATGCATTTCTGCACATGCGCCTCCATCGTCTCACCCGTGAGGGGAGTACGAAGAATTGACGATAAGCTCTAATGACACCCCCGCAAGGGCAGTTCCAACACTTCCAGACGGGCCGGTATGTTCAATGAAAATACTGGTCCAGACGGATCGGTATGTTCAATGAAAATACTGGTCCAGACGGATCGGTATGTTCAATGAAAATACTGGTGGCACCGACGGGAATCGAACTGGCGACAGGGCCAAGATGGTAGAACTTGACCACTGGGCTATCACGGTGTCCAAAATAATAATAATAATAATAATAATAATAATAATAATAGTGCTTCTCTGTCAATGGCTGATGCATTTCTGCACATGCGCCTCCATCGTCTCACCCGTCAGGGGAGTACGAAGAATTGACGATAAGCTCTAATGACACCCCCGCACGGGCAGTTCCAACACTTCCAGACGGACCGGTATGTTCAATGAAAATACTGGTGGCACCGACGGGAATCGAACTGGCGACAGGGCCCAGATGGTAGAACTTGACCACTGGGCTATCACGGTGTCCAATAGTAATAATAATAATAATAATAGTGCTTCTCAGTCCATGGCGAATGCATTTCTGCACATGCGCCTCCATCGTCTCACCCGTGAGGGGAGTACGAAGAATTGACGATAAGCTCTAATGACACCCCCGCAAGGGCAGTTCCAACACTTCCAGACGGGCCGGTATGTTCAATGAAAATACTGGTCCAGACGGATCGGTATGTTCAATGAAAATACTGGTGGCACCGACGGGAATCGAACTGGCGACAGGGCCCAGATGGTAGAACTTGACCACTGGGCTATCACGGTGTCCAATAATAATAATAATAATAATAATAATAATAATAATACTAGTGCTTCTCTGTCAATGGCTGATGCAAATCTGCACATGCGCCTCCATCGTCTCACCCGTGAGGGGAGTACGAAGAATTGACGATAGGCTCTAATGACACCCCCGCAAGGGCAGTTCCAACACTTCCAGACGGACCGGTATGTTCAATGAAAATACTGGTGGCACCGACGGGAATCGAACTGGCGACAGGGCCCAGATGGTAGAACTTGACCACTGGGCTATCACGGTGTCCACTTAATAATAATAATAATAATAATAATAGTGCTTCTCTGTCAATGGCTGATGCAAATCTGCACATGCGCCTCCATCGTCTCACCCGTGAGGGGAGTACGAAGAATTGACGATAGGCTCTAATGACACCCCCGCAAGGGCAGTTCCAACACTTCCAGACGGACCGGTATGTTCAATGAAAATACTGGTGGCACCGACGGGAATCGAACTGGCGACAGGGCCCAGATGGTAGAACTTGACCACTGGGCTATCACGGTGTCCACTTAATAATAATAATAATAATAATAATAATAATAATAATAATAATAGTGCTTCTCTGTCAATGGCTGATGCAAATCTGCACATGCGCCTCCATCGTCTCACCCGTGAGGGGAGTACGAAGAATTGACGATAGGCTCTAATGACACCCCCGCAAGGGCAGTTCCAACACTTCCAGACGGACCGGTATGTTCAATGAAAATACTGGTGGCACCGACGGGAATCGAACTGGCGACAGGGCCCAGATGGTAGAACTTGACCACTGGGCTATCACGGTGTCCAAAATAATAATAATAATAATAATAATAATAATAGTGCTTCTCTGTCAATGGCTGATGCATTTCTGCACATGCGCCTCCATCGTCTCACCCGTGAGGGGAGTACGAAGAATTGACGATAAGCTCTAATGACACCCCCGCAAAGGCAGTTCCAACACTTCCAGACGGACCGGTATGTTCAATGAAAATACTGGTCCAGACGGACCGGTATTTTCAATGAAAATACTGGTGGCACCGACGGGAATCGAACTGGCGACAGGGCCCAGATGGTAGAACTTGACCACTGGGCTATCACGGTGTCCAAATAATAATAATAATAATAATAATAATAATAATAATAATAATAATAATAATAGTGCTTCTCTGTCAATTGCGGATGCAAATCTGCACATGCGCCTCCATCGTCTCACCCGCGAGGGGAGTACGAAGATTGGACCGATAGCTCT
>WBZZ01000295.1:57500-132189 GCA_019918135.1 Paulinella micropora
TGGGACTGAATAACCTCGGCTTAGTGCAGTCTTGCCCTCAGGAGCTCCATCGGTGGCCCCGATCATCAGGCGAGAGACTGACACGGGGGGGTGGAGGACCTCGAACAAGGGTATTGGAGGCGAGGATATGCCATTAGCTGCATCAGTACGCCTCAGATATAGTAAATCTGCCTTGGAGTGTTGACTGTGACATATTTGAGGGAAATCCCTATGAAAAAACCTAGTCACACTTGCTAAACAGAGTTCCAGCCCAATGGCCTCAAGGCGTTAAACTGTGACGCCAACTCATAACCCTTTGGTGGTAGATGCTGGGGAGGAGGGTCGTTGCGCGCGTAAAAGATCTTAAACTCCGCATATGCTGGTTGATAGCCCAGGACCCAGCAGACACCAGATTGTTATGGGTGGGGTTTCGAGGCAGCTCTGGCAACCGCGCTTGGTGTATGCACTTGCACATTCGGTGACGTCTTGCAAGAGGTTTGCTGGGACTGCGGAATAACCTCGGCTTAGTGCAGTCTTGCCCTCAGGAGCTCCATCGGTGGCCCCGATCATCAGGCGAGAGACTGACACGGGGGGGTGGAGGACCTCGAACAAGGGTATTGGAGGCTTATGTCCGTTGAGGATATGCCATTAGCTGCATCAGTACGCCTCAGATATAGTATTATTATTATTATTATTATTATTATTATTATTATTATTATTATTATTATTATTATTATTATTATTATTATTATTATTATTTTGGACACCGTGATAGCCCAGTGGTCAAGTTCTACCATCTGGGCCCTGTCACCAGTTCGATTCCCGTCGGTGCCACCAGTATTTTCATTGAACATACCGATCCGTCTGGACCAGTATTTTCATTGAACATACCGGCCCGTCTGGAAGTGTTGGAACTGCCCTTGCGGGGGTGTCATTAGAGCCTATCGTCAATTCTTCGTACTCCCCTCACGGGTGAGACGATGGAGGCGCATGTGCAGAAATGCATCAGCCATTGACAGAGAAGCACTATTATTATTATTATTATTATTATTATTATTATTATTATTATTCAGCCCAATGGCCTCAAGGCGTTAAACTGTGACGCCAACTCATAACCCTTTGGTGGTAGATGCTGGGGAGGAGGGTCGTTGCGCGCGTAAAAGATCTTAAACTCCGCATATGCTGGTTGATAGCCCAGGACCCAGCAGACACCAGATTGTTATGGGTGTGGTTTCGAGGCAGCTCTAGCAACCGCGCTTGGTGTATGCACTTGCACATTCGGTGACGTCTTGCAAGAGGTTGCTGGGACTGCGGAATAGCCTCGGCTTAGTGCAGTCTTGCCCTCAGGAGCTCCATCGGTGGCCCCGATCATCAGGCGAGAGACTGACACGGGGGGGTGGAGGACCTCGAACAAGGGTATTGGAGGCTTATGTCCGTTGAGGATATGCCATTAGCTGCATCAGTACGCCTCAGATATAGTAAATAGTATTATTATTATTACAATTATTATTATTATTATTATTATTACTATTATTAATGGAGGCACATGTCCAGGATCTGGATCTGATGCTATAGTCTGAGGAAGCCTATTTTTATTATTATTATTATTATTAGTGGCACCGCGATAGCCCAGTGGTTAAGGTCTACCATCTGGGACCTGTCGCCAGTTCGATTCCCGTCGGTGCCAGTATTTTCAAAGGATATTTTCTTTGAAAGTATTGGTCTGTCTGGAAGGCTTGGAGCTGCCTTGCGGGGGTGTCAGTAGAGCCTATCGCCAAATCTTCGTACTCCCCTCGCGGGTGAGACGATGGAGGCACATATGCAGAAATGCATTCGCCATTGACTGAGAAGCACTATTATCATTATTATTATTATTATTATTATTATTATTATTATTATTATTATTATTATTATTATTATTATTATTTGGACACCGCGATAGCCCAGTGGTCAAGTTCTACCATCTGGGCCCTGTCGCCAGTTCGATTCCCGTCGGTGCCACCAGTATTTTCATTGAACATACCGGTCCGTCTGGAAGTGTTGGAACTGCCCTTGCGGGGGTGTCATTAGAGCCTATCGTCAATTCTTCGTACTCCCCTCACGGGTGAGACGATGGAGGCGCATGTGCAGATTTGCATCAGCCATTGACAGAGAAGCACTATTATTATTAATTATTATTATTAATTATTATTATTAATTATTATTATAATATTATTATTATTATTATTAGTGGCACCGCGATAGCCCAGTGGTTAAGGTCTACCATCTGGGTCCTGTCGCCAGTTCGATTCCCGTCGGGGCCAGTATTCTCAAAGGATATTTTCTTTGAAAGTAATGGTCTGTCTGGAAGGCTTGGAGCTGCCTTGCGGGGGTGTCAGTAGAGCCTATCGTCAAATCTTCGTACTCCCCTCGCGGGTGAGACGATGGAGGCACATGTGCAGAAATGCATTCGCCATGGACTGAGAAGCACTATATTATCATTATTATTATTATTATTATTATCATTATTATATGATGATGATGATGATGGTGATGATGGTGATGATGATGATGATGATAGAGCTTGATAGTCTGATGATGTTAGTTGTTGATGATGATGATGGATGATGATGGATGATGTAATTTGTTACGTTTAAAAACGGATCGATTTTATTACCGAAAAATATTTCAACCTTCCTTGCACGAGAACCACCTAGAGTGGTCACTCTAGGCGGTCTGCAGTAGTAGTAGTAGTAGTAGTAAAATAGGATGGCAGCCCCCTTGTCGAGGACTATGATCCTACAGACACACCAGAAGCAAGACCCCTGGTTAGTCTTTGGACATGTCTGTAAAATCTCCTAAGAAACAACCTCATAGCATTAACAGAATGTAACGAATTCAGACATGTTGAGTGTAAAAGATGTATCCACTGATCTAAAGAAATCAAACTATTCCATGAAAGACAAGAACCAAAACATTGAATCTGTAAAGTGAGCAAGGTAGAAAAACAAGGAGTGCAATCTTGAAAAACATGAGTTTCATGATGAATCTGACTATGACATATATCACAAATCGCATCAACAGGGGAACCAAAACCACGATCAGACAATCCAAACCTCAAACAACCCGCTCTTGCCAAAGATATTAACCTCCTTCCCCCCTCATAATTACGACCTTTTAAGTAAAACTCCATTTCTAAATCCGTTTTCACACACTTATAAATAGACAAAGGAGACACGCGTAATTTCTCTCTCCAATCTTTTTGTTCACAATCATGAATAATCTTTTTTAACTTTGACTTAGAAGAGTTCTTAATAAAAGCAAAAGAATCCTGAATTGCGGTACAAGGCAACAACCTCTTAACATCTCTAAATAATCTTGTAACCCAATTGTTACAAGCATTACTAATAGCATTGAAACAACTAATTTTGAACATGCGGACTAATAAAGAATCTTCCGGCATCAACAATAGAGACCGCAAGAAAACCAATCTCCTATAATCACCTCGCCCAACCGACGACCACAACCCCAGCTCACCTTGACCAGCCAGGCTAGGAAAATCTCTAGGGACACGCAACACCATTGTTGAATGTATCACCCTCCTTCCAACAAAATTCAGGATGCCAAAACTCACTTCCCCAATCCATAGACTGAAACACAGATCCAGAAATCAATTGCATGGCAATATTAGGTGCAATACCTCTTCTAACTCCCATGGCTAAGACCATATTCAAATTCTGCTTGACTTTCTGTATCCTATCTTCTTTCATAATTTTCCAGGACAAATCACTCTCAAAGATCACTCCCAAATACTTGTATGAGGTAGCTATTGCCACCTTCGTACCTAGTAAGTTCCAAATAATATTCTGACCTTCACTCTTACTATTAAACACAACAACATCAGATTTATCCTGGTTGTATTCCCCATTATTAGAACGGGCCCATTCCCCGCACAAATCCAGTTGCTTTTGTAGGTTTGACGGGGATTTTGCTAACAGAACAATATCATCAATATATAATAGACAAGAAATACGCAGGGGAGAAATCAAATTACTATCTGAACTATTAACCCCAATCGAGATACCCGTATTAGAATCACGTAACATCTTCGCTAAATCAGCTGTATATAAACAGTAAAGTAAAGGAGAGAGAGGGCACCCTTGTCTCACCCCTCTTCCTGCATCAAACCAATCAGACATACCATTCTGAATATCAACTCGACTCTGAACTGAATGATAAAGACCTTTCAACGCACGTAAGAAAAACCTAGACACTCCCATCCTTTCCAATTTCATCCAAAGAAGATCTCTTTCAACAGAATCATAAGCCTTAGACACATCTAAGAAAGCAGAGAAGACAGGACCCTTATGGTTAGCAAGCAATTCATGAAGTAAGAAAATCTGGTGCTGTCCCCCTCTGCCTTTTCTTGCTCCTCCTTGTTCGAAAGGCAACATATCATTCTGCGTAACCCAATCAGTTAATCTATTTAACAAAAGAGTAGCATAAAATTTATCAATCACAGATAACAAGGTGACAGGCCTAAATTGATCAGCTTTTGTCCTACCTCCTTTACCTTTATAGATAGGTTTGATAATGCCCTTAGTATGGTCCAAAGGCTTAATACCAGTAGCTAAACACCTATTAAATAAAGCAGTAAACAGACACCTTGCATTTTTGCTCTCAGTAAGAAGCCACAACAAAATCTCTCCTGGAATTCCATCTGGCCCTACAGCCTTATTAGGCCTTAAAGAGACTTCAGCTTTCTTAATTTCATCATCAGTAAAAAATTGTTTGTCTAAAAGGAAATACAACAGGCTGAAAGCTTATACCATTCACCCTTTCAATCTTATGCGTGGGAGGTGCAGGCAAATTAGTAGGTCTATTCAATTGTTTATAATACTGCTCTGCAAAAACTGTGGCTGCATCTTTACCCACCACCACCTCTCCTCCGTCATTCTCAATCTGTCTAGGACTATCTGATTCTTTACCCAAGAACCTCCTCAAAATAGCCCATGCCTTACGTGGGTTTGGCTTCATCTCCACTACTACCTGACGCAGATCCTCATCTTCTCTCTCCTTTCTTAGCTCCCTCAATTTATTCTTAAACACCAGATTAAAATCCTTTAAATCCACAATTATTTTATTCCTTTCACTCTTATTTTTAGTGTGTGCAAGCTGACGAAGTAACTCTAACTAAATTCCTTTCACTCTTATTTTTAGTGTGTGCAAGCTGACGAAGTAACTCTAACTTCTTCTTTCTTAACTCTTTCAACACAGGATGTACGAAAAAATTAGCATGCTTTTGGATTTGTCTCCTATTTCTCGCCACGACATCAATGATGGGGCAATACTTTGAATAAAAGAATTGGAGGATGTCTTCAGATGAAGCATTATGAAGGTCACACGGCAAGGCAGGAAGAGAAGCACCACATAACACAAAAAATCTTGGCGGGTGCCACCGTAGGCCTCATCTCTCCAGGGTGGGACATTCTTCTAGAGAACTGCTTTCCTATTAAACTACTACTATCTACCACGACTACTTCTAAGTTAGGATATATCAAACTCTGCTTACCTGGTATGATTTGCAGAAACAATTAGAAATTTGTGCTATGAGTGGGCTAAAGTCAATAATAGTAATGCGGAATTTAATCAAGACTAATGGGACAAAATGTCCTAGAGGCAGACAGAGGCCTATAAATATTTGGGAGTCATCTTTGACAAAGATTGTCTTGGAAAATGATGAAGGCTGATAGACTAAAAAAAGCTAAGCAGTGTATCAACATGGTACTTGCTATGGGAATAAGAAGGGGTTGCACCTAACATAGCTATGCAGCTTATTACCTCTTCTGTGTTTCAATCCATGGATTGGGGGTCTGAATTTTCGCACCCAAAAAGAACATGGGAAGAAGGTTACAAAATCAATCATTAACTAGCTCGCAAGATTTTGCGTGTCCCTAAAGATTTTCCTAATCTTGTTTGTCAAGGGGAGTTAGGATTGTGGTCGGTAGTTGGAAGAGGGAATATGAAAAGACGTTCTTTCTTAAAGTCTCTGCTTTCGTTCCCTGACCACAGTTTGCTTCACCGCATGTTCAGAATTAGAAAGGCTCTGCTTTCGTCCCTGACCACAGTTTGCTTCACCATATGTTCAGGATTAGTTTACTGAACACTTTAAATAAGCCCAACAATAATTGGATCGGGAGGGTTACAATGGATCTTAAAATGATCAAGCCTGATTCTTCCACAAAAGACATGCTTTCATGTATTAAGAATAGCTCTAAACCCACAATTTAAATGCTCATACATAATTATGAGCAACAAGTTTGGGTCAAAAATTTATCCATGTCGAACTTATCTTTCTATAAATCGGTCAAGAAAAATTTGTCCATGGAGCTTTATTCAACGAAGGGTTATGCTGATCTCTCTTGCTAGAGGTTGCCTTCGTTTTGGCCTTTCTCATAGAGGCTTTGGTACCTCTGTGAACACTCCTTGCGGAATTTGCACAGCAAATGAACATTCGGAACTACATGTTTTGAATGATTGTGCATTAACAAAGCCTATCCTGAGGTCTTTACCGCTGAAATATTTTGGCTCGACCTTTTCTCCTGATGGTTCTATTTCTAGTAGCCATTGGACATCTTTATTAGGCACATGGTTCTTAATCTCTTCTTTTCGTATTGATGCTATGAGGGGTTTTTTGAAGGACTTCAATGCGGCCACTAAAGAGCTTCTATAAGCTCTGGAGGTTGTCATGAACTCTCATATGGTTTGCGAGTTTGGGTTTTGTGGAGGACTATATGAGTCGTGGGGTGCTTGGGATTTCGACCCTCGAAGATGGAGTGTGTTCTTCATCAGATTCTCTTGGGACTTGTGTTTAGCTTTAGAGGATTTTGGACTTTTAGACTCTATAGAATACTTTTGTCTCTTTATATTGAATTCTGAGTCATCCCAGTAGTCCTGCTTCTGGTTTGTCTGTAGGAGTATCGTTTCCGTAAAGGGGACTGCTTTCCTATTAAACTACTAAGACTACTACTCTACTACTACCACCACCACTACTGTCACACTCCGCTCTGCAAGCTGAGTTTCTGCGAGTACTAAAGGCCTCTTAGCTGCGACTGATGGACAACAAGGCAGATAATGCCAAGCGGACAGCGGAAGTACGTTTGACCCTTTTTCTCTTGTCTGTTTATTTGATTGTTCTTACGATAGTTTTGTTCTTTCTTTCTTTGAAGTTTTTTACAAACTTTCTTTGAAATTTTTTTTACAAACTTGCTTTCATTTTTCCAGAGTTCTGTACGCAGACTTGACAAGACTCTTCACACACCTGAATCGTGCTTTGCAGGGAAGCTCGAATAAACCGCCACCGAAAAAACAGAAAGTGGAAATTGTGGTCAGTTCTTTGGTCGTGAAACTTTCCTCGTTCAGCTAAGTAAACATGCAGGATGCCTCTAAACCTCGTTCGACGGAATTGACTTCCTTCACCGTATCACACCAAGGCATGAAAGCCTATCAACAGGACCGAGCTGTTAGTCTGAATCCAGACGAGGTAGTTGCATTGTTTCCGTCCTTAAACGACACCCGGTAAGTTTTCAAGTTGAAGTTGACATTCCAAGCGTCACCGACTTTTTCAACTAGGTACTTGTTCTATGCAGTCTACGATGGACATGGAGGGGAGTTCTGCTCAACGTCACATTAATTGGCTTCTATTGTACTTCTGCCTTGATTCAACGATTGTGTGCAGATATCTCCAGGATCATTTCCACCAGAATTTTTTCCAAGATTTAACGAAGGTGCTTTCTGAAAAGTCGTCCACCACACAACAATCTCTTTGCCTCAGGGCCTGGGCACTCTTCGAAATCAGGACCCGGTATGTAAAAAATGTTTTCATACATTCAATCTGTTTTGATTCGCTGGATTATCTATCCACGTTCGTTTGGCAGGAGGTGCTGAAAGTGCTCGAAAAGCGAAATAAACGTACGTACTTTCAACGACAAAAGCCAAGCGCATGGGGTTTCTGTTTTAGGACCCCTTCGAGGCGATACAATACAGAAGGTTATCTAAATTGACACCTGCACCAAGAAAATTGTCATGTTGATCCAGGCCATCGTCAGCTCCTGCAAGTCTACCGATCAAGCTGTACGACCAGCATTAGGAAGCAGTATCGAAATAATTGTTGTTCTCATAGCAGTTGCTAGTAGTAGTAGTAGCAGTAGCAGCAGCAGCAGTAGTAGTAGTAGTAGTAGTAGTAGTAGTAGTAGTAGTAGTAGTAGTAGTAGCAGTGGTAGTAGTAGTAGTAGTAGTAGTAGCAGCAGCAGCAGCAGTAGTAGTAGTAGTAGTAGCAGTAGCAGTAGTAGTAGTAGTAGCAGTAGCAGTAGTAGTAGTAGCAGTAGCAGTAGTAGTAGTAGTAGCAGTAGCAGCAGCAGCAGTAGTAGTAGTAGTAGTAGTAGTAGTAGTAGTAGTAGTAGTAGTAGTAGTAGTAGTAGTAGTGGTAGTAGTAGTAGTAGTAGTAGTAGTGGTGGTGGTGGTGGTGGTGGTGGATGTAGTAGTGGTGGTGATGGTGGTGGTGGTAGTAGTAGTAGTAGTAGTATTAGTAGCAGTAGTAGTAGTAGCAGTAGTAGTAGTAGCAGTAGTAGCAGTAGTAGTAGTAGTAGTAGCAGTAGTAGTAGTAGTAGTAGTCGTAGTAGTAGTAGTAGTAGCAGCAGCAGCAGCAGTAGTAGTAGTAGTAGCAGTAGTGGTTGTAGCAGTAGTAGTAGCAGCAGTAGTGGTAGTAGTTTGTAATACAAGTAGTAGAAGTAGCAGTGGTGCAGTGTAGTTATAGTTTGTAACCTAGGTCCGCACTTTTAAATTGGTGTTGTTGTTGCTGCTTTTGCTTGTGTTTTTATTTTGTTGTTTTGTTGTTGTTTTGTCGGTTTTTGTGTGTATTTTTGGTGCCCAGCTGCTGAAAGAGTGCTCTACGCATAAACACGAGGTCTGAAATCTCAAGAATCCACTGCACTGAATTGCAAATGCAACAGGATGGGAGCTGCGCAGTAGCGGTTTTGGTTGAAGGTATCCATTGTTGATCACTTCCTCCCAACCCACTCCCAACACTAGGCGAGACTGTTTGGGTGTGTAACGTTGGCGATTCTAGGGTCCCCGTGTGTGTAGATTGCTGGTTGCTCAAGGCGAGTGTGTAGGCCGTGCTGGGCCGACGTGTTCCGCCCGCCACGGATCAGAAGGAGCCAGCCAAGGACCAGAAGGAGCAGGTGAGGTTTGCACTGCATGTCCTGGTCGGAGCCACATTTTGTCCTGCAGACGCCCTCAATTAAGATGATCCCGCTGTCGAAGGACCATACTCCTGGTATTCAATTGAGGTGAACCCGCCTGCCACTAAATGATCCACGTCGCAGTCTTGCTCAAAGAGAAGCAGCGGATTGAGAAATGTGGAGGTTTTGTTGATGCGGAGGTTACAGGCAAAAACACCGCAGACTCGCAGACTTCATGCAAACCAACGTTGCCTATGTCTAGGGTCGCGTGTGTGGACGCCTCGCAGGTAGCAATACCAGACTATTGCCTGTTTTTTTTTTTTTTTTTTTTTTTTTTTTTTTTTTTTTTTTTTTTTTTTTTTTTTTTTTTTTAATCGGGGCTTCCATCGACTCGCCCTTTGCGTGTGTTCGTGACTGCTAAAAGTTTCAAGGAGCTTCGGAGACCTTCCTGTCAAAAAAAAGGGCGTGGTTTCCCAACCAGGCATGTCATGCCCAAGCTTCCATGTCATACCTGTACTCTTGTGGTGCTGTAGATATCACCAAATTTACGATAAAGCCGGGGATAGATAAGTTCATGATCCTCGCCTGTGATGGTAGGTAATTTGCTCAGATTGCATTCACTTTGACTTTGCTCCTAGGACTGTGGTCAGTTTTCTCTTCACATGATGCAGTAGACTTTGTGAGCCAAGAAATCGACAAGGTGCGATATAGACCAGCTTGAGCGCGCGCTCATAGTTTGTTGCAGGCTTGGCAGTATGAGATTGATAATCCTCCCAAACCGGTCTTTCTTTCTTTGCGCGCGCGCGCGAGAGAGAGAGAGAGAGAGAGAGAGAGCTATTAAGTGTTTCTACTTAGGTGGCTGTGTTAAGTATGCAAAGGAAGGAAACACCAGTGGAAATAGTGGCTCGCAAGGTACACCTTCTCAGCAGTTTCCATGTCTATTTTTTCTGTTACTTAGGCATGCAAAAAACTCGTGGCCGAAGCTATCGAGGTTCGAAAGGCTAAAGACAACACAACTGCAATATTAATATTGTTTGGTGAGCCAGTGCCTTAACCAGAGAAATTGAAATGACATCAGTCAGCTCTTTTCTTGCAATTATTTTCCTTCCTTCCTTCTTTCTTTCCTCCTTTCTTTTCTTTTTCTTTCCCCTTTTTCAATCTTTCTTTCCTGTTTTGATCCGTTCTCTCGACTTCATATTCCAGCTAACTAGTACTACTATTACTACTACTGCTACTACTACTACTACTACTGCTGCTGCTATTAATACTAGAACTACTTACTACTACTTACTACTACTTATTACTACTACTACCTACTACTACTACTACTACTACTACTACTACTACTACTACTACTACTACTCTACTACTACTACTACTACTACTACTACTCACACCAGTAATAGTATTACTACTACTATTACCATTTGATAGCAGCTTCATGATAAAGTAGTTTGTATCTTTCGTTCTGACTCTGAAGAGTCCACTTTTTTGACTTTCCTTGTCATACTTCGACTTCTCATTCATCTCTACGAGTGGCAAGGTTTTATTACAGTATTACTAGTATAAAGGTAATTGCGTCAAATTTTTTCCTAGTTTTTAAGGTTTACAGTTTTTAAATTCAACTTTAACAATAGTTTTTTTTTTTTTTTTTTTTGTTCTTGTTGTTGTTGTTGTTGTTGTTTTTGTTTTTTGTTTGTTTGTTTGTTTGTTGTTTGAAAGTTTTTAAACAGTAAGCAAGCTTTAATAGAGAGAAGGAACGAAACATAATCAAAATTAAGCAGAACTAAAGTCATGCGATCTGGCCTGAGTGAGCTGCATTTAACATTTGTAATTAGTAATGAATAATATGGCGGCCTACCCGGTTGTAAGTCTTGACTACCCTCCTGTGAGGAAATTACCAACCGGCATTCAAATGAATACACACACGGCTGTCATTTGATCTCAAAATACTTCCGAGAAAGGGAAGGTACCAAAAGACGCTGGGATGGTCAATTCCAGTTTATTTCGTACACTTGCTTCTTGTCCCTTGCGAAACAATGCAAATTCTGAGAACTAACGAATAGTTATTAAAGTGCTACACGTGTTGTGTCGCAGTTTGAGTTGTTCAAGTTGGTCTGAGAAAAATAAAGGAAAATATGTTAAGCATTACCACTTTAACTAACCTATCTGACTTGTTTTACTATTTTACTTGGGCCCGGGTGTTGACTGGAAACCGGAAAACACTGTCCAAGGAAATAAAATATGACTGGAGACCGGAAAAAGCGGTCAAATGAATAAAAGTTTCAGACATGTAGAAAAAAATGCAATAGTCAAGCTTTTTCTAAAAAGCTAGCCGCTGTTAAAGGGAAATAAATTAATCTGTTAACTGCAGTTGAAAACGTAACAACTACAAGTTATGACAGTTGATAAGTAAGCTGAAAAATGAAGTAACTGAACTAAAAATAGAAGTGTAAACTTGAAGTAAAAACTTGTTTCATTTTCTTTTTATACTACACATCATGTCAATCATCTGTTACAATTCGTTTTGATCGCAACTCCAACCTACCGTACCGGACCGAAACATTAATATTGTGTTAAACTTTCTTCAATGCGCGATATGTGCGTGCGTATATGTGTAACGCATTGATCAAGGTAATTTCAACATGCAGAGGCAGGACGAATATAATGTACCCAATCATACATCATGACGGAGCATAATGCCAACACTATCACTACGTGTTCAAAGCGGTAAATAGTATTGTGTGACCTGCCTTAGCCTTTTCGAAATAGCAGTTGCCTATCAAAATATGTGAATATGACTATCGTACATGCCTGTAGAAAACACTAACTTGTTGGGTGGTATATGAAGTGGGAAAGGAGATAGAGTCCGTCGGGAGCCTAAAAGCAAAAACCACGATTCCAGCCATGCTGCAGAAAGCCTTGGCAAGATTGCCACGGAAAGATCCATGAACGTCAGACAGGATGGCCTCAGGAAAACCAAAAAGGCAAACCCATCGGGCGAGGATGGTCTCAACGGTTTCTTCAGCAGTGGTGGAAAGGACTGGAATAAACAGCAAGTAACCTGCAAGTAGATCGACTATAGTTAACACGTACTGTTCGACTACGCCTTTGATGCCTACATGAACATGATCTATGCCTATAGCTTGACCTGGATGGCTCCAGACTAACGAGTTATAGCGGCCATGATTAAGTGTGAGGCGGGCGTGCGATAGTTGACAAAAGTGGCAATCTTTAGGATAGCCGCAATGTCGGCGTGCATCTTGTCTTTCCCATCGGGTCCGAACCATATGTATCGCTGATGGATGTATGGGGCAAGGGTGGGGACCTTTGCGTGATTCTGGATCAAGTGAGCATGGGAGACAAGCTTGCGTATGAGGGGTTTTGGAACATATATACGGCGGGAGCGGTCGGGCATGATATGTACCGCTAGCACTCCCTTGAAAAAGAGAAGAGTACTACCCTGGTCGATAGATGTAGATCCGTCCCAAAGCGGTTGTAAAAGGGGGTCTTCTTTCTGCGCTGACTGGATATCCGCGCGCGTGACGCGCGGGGCATGTGATGTAGCATACATATTAAGCACAGCATGGCGATCCAATCAAAAGTTATGAACAAGACACACAAGGTTGTCCTCGAGGAAGACGATCTTGTGGCATGCTAATACTGTCTCACGAGAAATGGTCTCACCGTCGGGTATGAGGTGTACCATGTCTTGAGGAACACGTACAGCAAAAGGCTTGTTGAGATCAAAAAGTTGACGGGCTACGTCCGGAGCACGCTCCGCGGGCGGGATGACTATGGCGTAGTCCCATGGGGCCTGTAAGGTCTTGATCGTTGGTGCACCGCGCAAAATCCGACAGTCGTGCTTCTTAAAGCGCGCGTCTAATTGCGGATTACTACCGTCAGTCGCGAGCCAAAAGGAGCGTCCACTGGACTGTAACATAGTTGCCGTGATGGTGTCCAGTAGCTGATTTGTCGCTTCGACTTCCTGAGGAGAGTGGGTTGGCTGGGCGATATACAAGGAACACGAGAGAGGGCATCAGGAAGGAGATTCTGTTTACCCTGAATGTATTCCACCTTGAAGCGGATAGTTTGAAGGTGGTCTAGGACCCATCCGACAACCATCGGGCTTCTGGCGTGGTATAGCCATATGAGCGGGCGATGATCCGTGACGATAGTCAGCGGATGATCAGCATCAATATAGTAACGGGATTGCTGATCTCCGTAAATTATACCGTAAGCTTCCCGTACATACGTGACCCACCGAGATTAAGTATCCGTGAATTTAAGCGAGAAATAAGAGATGACGGGTGCAGACTTCTCAGGGCCCGAATGTAGAGCTCCACCGATGCCAACGATGCTAGCGTCCGTTCGAAGGTAGAGCTGTTGCGTCTTGTTGTACTTGGCGAGGATCGGTAGCGTTGTCAGGACACGCTTGAGTTTTGCAAAACATTTTTTCTCTTTTTCACGGAAAAAGTTGGGTCCCGTAGGCCGGGCGTTCGCAGACTTGAGTAGATCGGAGAGCGGCGCCACGAAGCGAGAGTAGTTGGGAATATGTGCCTGAATAAAGTTGGTCATACCAAGTATAGATCGGACCTCGGTGATGTTCTGCGGTTCAGCGATCTTCAGGATCGCGTCAATCTTGCTTGTGTCGGCGGCGACGCCTTTCTTGCTGCAGACTTTGCCGAGCACGGGAAGTGAGTTATAGCGAATGCGTAGCTTGTCCGCGGCGAAGTAACAGCCGGCTGCCTCCGCAGCCTCCATGAGCTTCTCCAGTTGGTTCATGTGGACGTCGAAGTCGTCGTGAGCCAAATGTACGTCGTCGATGTATGCTGCAGCCGTCTGACCCCAAAAAGGGAGATGGCCAAAAGACTTGTCGACTGCGCGTTGGAAGTCACCAGGGGCGCGATGGATACCCTGCGTTATATAGTTGGGGACTAGAAGTCTACGAGGATTCCATACGGCGAGGATGTCGCGGCTACCGTCTGTAGGGTCGATCTTCAGGTGCGAAAAACCATCAACCATGTCCAACGCGGAGAGATAGTTGTATCCCGCGAAGAGCTCACGGTGATGATCGGGGTTAGGAAAGCCGGGGACCGGAAGGATGAGCCGGTCTTTAACCGCGCGGTAGTCGAATACCATGCGGATGCCTTTGAAATGATCCTGCAAGAGGGAGTTAAACTTGCCTACAGGGCACGGTCTAGTAGCCCACTCACAATTAGGAGAGGCAAAACTATAGCGGCCAGTAGCAAGCATATCGTCTGACCACTGGGTCAGGAACTCTCTGACAGCAGGCGTCCATCTAGGGCAGGGAACCCAAATAAGCTGTGCGCCTGGACGTAGCTTCAAAGAGATAACGGTGTGCGTAAAACAGCCAGCCTTTTCATGGAATCGGTCGCTGTAACGTTCTAGAAAATCTTTCGCTCTTTCTTCTGAGGGGGAGTGAGGTTGGAGCTAATAGTATCCGGGCCGAACTTGGGTTTAGGTGGTTCGGCCTTCTTTTTCTTCTGTTCGTCTAGGTATTGTTGGCATAATCGCTCTGAAAGCATCAAAACGGGGTCTGGGAATAGGCCTGTGATGTCATCTGGTGTGACGAGTAAAATGCCTGGGTCAGAAGTCATGTTCATAGAGAGCCAGTCTAGACCGCTAATCGGGGGATGTTCCCTGTCATGCGGTAACATTAGCTGGGCCACAATATGGGTTTGATAGGATTTGGATACGGCTCCGTGGGTTGTCACTACGTCTTGCACATCTCCGGCTCATGTTGAGGGGAGTGTGGTCGGAAACGCAGCTGTCCCGGAGAAGGGGGCGATTGACATTGTGACACAGCCAATGTTCGAAGCATAAGCATCGAGTGGGATGGTACACGTTTCTTTTTTTGGTTGCCGGAGTTGGGTTGCGCGTGGCGCATACACATTGCTGCGCGTTTCCGGAACTACGTTCTGGGGTCGGCTGTGAGCCGGTCGGGGTAGGCTAGGCTCGCTCCGCATGCGTCTCGGACCGCGCCTTGGCAGTGTGCTTCGGGGTGCATTTCTCCGAGCCGGAATACCCGTGGTCCATCTCTGGACCGGGTTTTCCCAGCCATGGATCATGGCCTGTCGCATACGCTGCTGTTGTGCTCGGTGTTGAGAGCGTATGGGCTTGCGTTCACCTTGTGACACAGTCCGAAGGTAACGTCTACCTTGGCGGTCATAGGCTACTTAATGATAGTGCCATGTGCGTACCTTATGGGCTTTGCAGCGGCTGCCTCGTTTATTCCGCTCCTTGTTCTTATTCTTATACTCCGTCTTCTGCTTATCTGTTGTCCGGCTACCCGATGTTGTGCTCGGGGCTGGAGCAGAGCTGGAGGACGAAGATGAAGAAGAAGAAGATGAGGAAGAGGAGGAAGAGGAGCAGTCTTTGCAGTGGTCGTCGTGACTACGTCGTCGTTGTCGGTCGGGCTGGCAGCTGGTCTTGGGCTTCTTGTATTTCCGGCCTATCCGCTTGCTGGAACGACTCTGCCGGTATCCGCGTCTTCGTCGGCGGGCGGAGAGTCTTCTCTTTCATCCTTGCCGCTACGTCCTTGACGTTCGTATTCCTCTTTCTCTTCCTCATCCTCATCACGCGCTCTACTGTATTCCAATCGCCGCTGTGATTTCGAATCAGCAGATAAGAGGCCGCGTGGATTCGAGCGGGATGAAATGCGCGGAGAGAAGGATATGCGGTCAGACGGAGACTCTTCCTCCATC
This sequence comes from Paulinella micropora, assembly GCA_019918135.1. Classification (NCBI taxonomy): domain Eukaryota; phylum Cercozoa; class Imbricatea; order Euglyphida; family Paulinellidae; genus Paulinella; species Paulinella micropora. The sequence continues at coordinate 73,429 of WBZZ01000295.1, forward strand.
TGACTCCGGGAGGCGCGTGAGGAAGGGATCTGAAATCCCCAGAGGCGTCGCGTCGGCCGAAGAGATCTAGGACCTGTGATTGTAAATCGTATAGCATGCGCTCCTTCCACGGCTGACACCGCGAAAGGAAGTGTGTGGGAGGACCCTGTGAGGGAGCTGAAGACGATGATGACGATAATGACAATGATGACGATGATGACGATGATGACGATGATGACGATGATGACGATGATGACGATGATGACGATGATGAAAAGTATGTCGTTGGTGGCGATGATGGCAAGTATGCCGACGGTGCTTGCGATAATGATGTGGGGGCAGCCGGTGAAAAGGGCGAAGGGGTGGGATCCTGCCGAGCTCTGAGTTTCCATCGTAAGCCCGGATTCTTGGAGAGCGTGATGACTGGATAGGTCGTCTCCTGCCTTCCAGTCACCGGAGCGGGGGGGAGTTGCTCGTTCGTGGAAAACATCTACGCGTCCTGGGGAAGGATGACGTCGTGGAGCATCGCAAACTCAAGACGGCAATGTGTGTTCCAGGAAGAGACTGACTCCCAACCAAGATCAACGGGGACTAGCGGAAGGTTTAGATAGGCCGCTATATCACGTGAATCCCGGAGGTCTACCCGAGTGCCAAGATAGGTCGAGGCGAGATCGAGGCGCACGATGTTTAGTATCGTTTCCTTGATATCCATCTCGTCTTGTATATGGGACACCTAGGGGTAGCCTTTGGCCCGCAGTGCCCTCGAATACGGATTCAAGATGTCTGCAAGACAAGGTGAATACGTGCTCGGGTGCACTGCGACCTGGGTTTCCTCGTAAGCCGGCACGTTGAGCATATGCTGCAGTGCCCGCACCTCTGTCTGCATCTGTATGAAAAAGGGGACATTCGCTATGGTTGTACAGTACCACTTCTGGTCGTGTGCCGAAGAAGGCAGGCTCCGAAAAAGATAGTCCTGTACCGGGGCTAAAGTGTCTATATCCTGGTCCATCGCGCTTCCATAAATAAGGAAGGTTGATTTAACAGGTTCAGCTTTTGCTCCAGTATTTCTCTGTCCGGGCTATCAGTGAAGAGGCGCGCAAGTATGCCTTTCTTGGGACTTACATCCCACTGGTCTGTCGGGAGAATGGGATGATGTTTGTCAGTAGAACAAATTGTCATGTCCATGTTTGCGAAATAGTTCGCCGGCAGATCCGCGAAAAAGGAGAGAGTCGGGCGCGAAAATCCGGTAGATCGCTTGATATCATATGGGTGTGTGCAGTATCTTATGGCAGAATTCGATAGCAATCGAAAAAGATAGTATAGACATGCAAACCACTGCTATAAGTGCTCAAAGGCAAAATGGTATCGTACGAAAATAGGGCAGCCGAGATAGTCTTCATCATGCCGTCATAGTATGCTCCCCCTTGATCGTACCGGTTCCACCAATACAGTGTGGGACCATGGAAATGGGACTACGTGGTTCATAAAACAAAAATTTCTGCAAAAGGAACATGTTCCTTTTTTGCGAATTTTTATGGTACAGTATGTGCCATAGTCAACTTTCCGGAACGGAAGGGGAAACGACTGCAAATTAATTCTACAGTTAAATTAACTCAAAAATAAACATATTTAATTGATTTACTTTAAAATCAAGCTGTCCGGCTCGGCTTTTGACTTAGTAAAAACTTGCCACTCATAGAGTATTAATATTAAAATTTACTAAGAGTTATACATGAAAAATGAAAGAAAACTTATGGAAACCGTGGTTATAGGTTGTCGTACTAGTGCGGCTGACTTGACTTAGAAAAGTTGGTGTGACATGTTAATATTAGAAGTCACTACTAGTTATGGATGAAAAAAGGAAAAGACATTGATTAAAACGGTGGTTATATGCTGCCATTTGTTGTAGAAACGAAAAATAAAGCTAATCCACTGATTTATTACCAACATACTTCTAGTGCTGCTGACCTGACTTAGGAAAGTTGGAGCGGGGGAAAGGGTGGGGGGGGGGGGGGGGGGGGGAGGAGGGGGGAAGCCAAAAATCACTAAGTGCAAGCAGTGAAAATCTCAGGGAATTGCGCAGAAATACTGATTTCAAGCGCATGAATTGTGCGAACCAGCCATAAATAAAGCTAAAACAAACCTTTTTCTGCTTTAAGCAGGGGGTGGTGGTGGTGGTGGGGGGGGGGGGGGGGGAGCGCAAAAATCACTAAGTACAAGCCTTGAAAATATCGGAGGATTGCGCAGAAAGACTGATTTTCAAGTGCATCTATTGTAGGAACCATAAACAAAGCTAAAACAAACCCTTTTCTGCTATACCCTACCTACCCACCTACCTACCTACCTACCTACCTACCTACCTACCTGCCTGCCTGCCTTCCTGCCTACCTATCTACCTAGTACCCTGCCTGCCTACCTACCTACGTGCCTGTCTGCCTGCCAGCCTACCTACCTGCCTACCTACCTAACCATCTATCTACATAACTACCTACCTACCTACCTAATTATACCTAACTTCTTAACTACCTACCTACCTACCTACCTTCCTACCTACCTACCTTCCTACCTACCTATTTAGAACTAACTATCTAACTACCTACCTACCTGCCTATCTACCCACCCACCCAACTGCCTAACTGCCTACCTACCTAACTAACCTACCTACTACCTACCTACCTACCTACCTATCTACCTACCTACCTACCTACCTACGTACCTGTATATCTACCTACCTACCTACGTACCTGTATGTCTACCTACCTACCTACGTACCTGTATACCTACCTACGTACCTGTATACCTACCTTCGTACCTTGCGTACCTGCCTGCCTACCTACCTACCTACCTACCTACCTACCGGGTACCTGCCTACCTACTTACCTACCAAACTAACTAACTTACTACCTACCTACCTACCTATAACTAACTATCTACCTACCTACCGACCTACCTACCTTCCTACCTACCCTCCTACCTAGTACTACCAACCTACTACCCACCTACCCGCCTACCTGCCTACCCACCTGCCTGCCTGATTGCCTGCCTACCTACCTACCGGGTACCTACCTACCTACCTCCTTACCTAACTACCTACCTACCTACCTAACTACCTACCTACCTGTCTGCCTGCCTGGCTACCTACCTACCTACCTACCTACCTACCTGCCTACCTACCTACCTGCCTACCTACCTACCGGATACCTACCTGCCGACCTGCCTACCTACCTAACTAATTAACTACATACCTACCAACCTACCTACCTACCCAACCAACTAACTACCTACCTACCTACCTGCCTGCCTACCTAACATACCTACCTGCCTGCCTGCCTTCCTACCTACCTACCTACCTACCTTCGTACCTTGCTTACCTGCCTTCTTACCTACATACCTACCTACCTACCTACCTACTTACCTACCTACCTACCTACCTATATAACTATCTAACTACCTACCTACTTACTTACCTACCCTCCTACCTACCCTCCTACCTACCAACCTAACTACCTACCTACCTGCCTGCCTACCTACCTACCTGCCTGCCTACCTACCTGCCTACCTGCCTACCTCCCTGCCTGCCCGATTGCCTACCCTACCTACCTACCGGGTACCTACCTACCTCCTTACCTACCAGGCAGGCAGGCTGGTAGGTAGGTAGGTAGTTAGTTTTTTAGGTAGGTAGGTACGTAGGTAGCCTACCTAGCTACCTACCAACCTACCTACCTACCTACCTAACCTAACTATGACTAACTTCCTTACTACCTACCTACCTACCCAGCTAATCATAACTAACCTAACTACATAACTACCTACCTACCCATCTACCTACCTACACACCTAACTGCCTACCTACCTACGTGCCTGAATAAATGCCTGTATACCTACCTGTATATCTACCCGCCTACCTGCCTGATTGACTGCCTGCCTACCTACCTACTTACCTACCCACCAACCTACCTACCTACCTACCTACCTACCCACCCTACCCTACCTACCTGCCTGTCTGCCTGCCTATCTACCTACCTACCTGCCTGCCTACCTACGCCTGCCTACCTACCCGCCTGGCTGATTGCCTGCGTACCTGCCTACTCACCTACCCACCAATCAACCAACCTACCTACCTACCTACCCACCCTACCCTACCTACCTGCCTGTCTGCCTGCCTGCCTACCTACCTGCTTTTTTGCCTTTGTGCCTGCCTTTCTCACAAGCTCTGACGTCAGACATTCCAGCTACATACTGTGCTTTTTTCGAACAAAATTTGTGCCTGCCTTTCTCACAAGCTCTGGCTTTCCTTTTTTGTTGGACCAACCAACAAAAAAGCAATTAGCCAGAGCTTGAGAAAGGCAAGCACAAATTTTGTTCGAAAAAAGCACAGTATGTAGCTGGGATGTCAGTCAACATATGAAGTATGACAAGTAGGTAGGGTTATGTAAGTAGGTAGTAGGTATATAGGTAGGTAGATAGTTAAGTAGGAAGGCAGGCAGGCAGGCAGGCAGGTAGGTAGGTAGGAAGGCAGGTAAGTAGGCAGACCGGCAGGTAGTATACGGAGGCAGGCAGGAAGGTAGGTAGACAGGTAGGCAGGTAGGTACGTAGGTACGTTGGTAGGTAGCTAGGGTAGGTAGGCAGGTAGGTACGTAGGTAGGTAGGTAGGTAGGTAGGTAGGTAGGTAGGTAGGTAGGTACACGTAGGAAGGTAGGTAGGCAGTTAGGTAGTTAGTTAGGTTGTTAGGTAGGAGTTACATGAGGTAGGTAGGTAGTTAGGTGGGTAAGTACCCGCTAGGTTGGTAGGTAGGCAGGCAATGGCAGACAGGTAGGTAGGCAGGCAGGCAGGCAGGCAGGTAGGTAGGTAGGTAGGTAGGCAGGCAGGCAGGTAGGTAGGTAGGTAGGTAGGCAGGTAGGCAGAAAGGCAGGTAGGTAGGGTAGGTAGGTAAGTAGGTAGGTAGGCAGGCAGGCAGTCAATCAGGCAGGTAGGTAGGTAGATATACAGGTAGGTATACAGGTATTTAATACAGGTAGGCAGGTAGGTTGCTAGATAGGTAGGTAGGCAGTTCGGTCGGTAGGTAGCTATAGGTAGGTAGGTATGTAGGTAGGTAGGTAGTTATGTAGTTAGGTAGTTAGTTATAATTAGGTGGGTAGGTAGGTAGTTAGGTAGTTAGTTATAGTTAGGTAGGTAGGTAGGTAGGTAGGTAGGTAGGTACCCGGTAGGTAGGTAGGTATGTCGGTAAGGTAGGTAGGTAGGTCGGTAGGTAAGTAGGTAGGTAGATAGGTAGGCAATCAGGCAGGCAGGTAGGTAGGCAGGTTGGAGGGTAGGTGGGTAGTAGGTTGGTAGTACTAGGTAGGAGGGTAGGTAGGAAGGAAGGTAGGTAGGTAGGTAGGTAGGTCGGTAGGTAGGTAGATAGTTAGTTATAGGTAGGTAGGTAGTAAGTTAGTTAGTTTGGTAGGTAAGTAGGTAGGCAGGTACCCGCTAGGTAGGTGGGTAGGTAGGAAGGTAGGAAGGCAGGCAGGTACGCAAGGTACGAAGGTAGGTATACAGGTACGTAGGTAGGTATACAGGTACGTAGGTAGTAGGTAGGTAGGTAGGTAGGTAGATAGGTAGGTAGGTAGTAGGAAGGTAGGAAGGTAGGTAGTAGGTAGGTAGGTAGGTAGTTAGGTTGTTAGTTAGGTAGGTAGGCAGTTAGGCAGTTGGGTGGGTGGGTAGATAGGTAGGTAGGTAGGTAGTTAGATAGTTAGTTCTAAATAGGTAGGTAGGAAGGTAGGTAGGTAGGTAGGTAGTTAAGAAGTTAGGTATAATTAGGTAGGTAGGTAGGTAGGTAGTTATGTAGATAGATAGTTAGTTAGGTAGGTAGGCAGGTAGGTAGGCTGGCAGGCAGACAGGCACGTAGGTAGGTAGGCTGGCAGGCAGACAGGTAGGTAGTTAGGTAGGCAGGAAGGCAGGCAGGTAGGTAGGTAGGTAGGTAGGTGGGCAGGTAGGGTATAGCAGAAAAGGGTTTGTTTTAGCTTTGTTTATGGTTCCTACAATAGATGCACTTGAAAATCGGTCTTTCTGCGCAATGCTCCGATATTTTCAAGGCTTGTACTTAGTGATTTTTGCGCTCCCCCCCCCCCACCACCACCACCCCCTGCTTAAAGCAGAAAAAGGTTTGTTTTAGCTTTATTTATGGCTGGTTCGCACAATACATGCGCTTGAAATCAGTATTTCTGCGCAATTCCCTGAGATTTTCACTGCTTGCACTTAGTGATTTTTGGCTTCCCCCCTCCTCCCCCCCCCTTTCCCGCGCCCCAACTTTCTAAGTCAGGTCAGCAGCACTAGAAGTATGTCGGTAATAAATCAGTGGATTAGCTTTATTTTTCGTTTCTACAACAAATGCAGCATATAACCACCGTTTTAATCAATGTCTTTTCCTTTTTTCATCCATAACTAGTAGTGACTTCTAATATTAACATGTCACACCAACTTTTCTAAGTCAAGTCAGCCGCACTAGTAGTACATTGGTAATAAATTAGTGGATTAGCTTTTTTCATCGTTTCTACAACAAATGGCAACCTATAACCACTGTTTCCATAAGTTTTCTTTCATTTTTCATGTATAACTCTTAGTAAATTTTAATATTAATACTCTATGAGTGGCAAGTTTTTACTCAGTCAAAAGCCGAGCCGGACAGCTTGATTTTAAAGTAAAATCAATTAAAAAAGCCGAGCCGGACAGCTTGATTTTAAAGTAAAATCAATTAAATATGTTTATTTTTGAGTTAATTTAACTGTAGAATTGATTTGCAGTCGTTTCCCCTTCCGTTCCGAAAAGTTGACTACTAGTGGCACATACTGTACCATACAAATTCGTAAAAATGGAACATATTCCTTTTGCCGAAATTTTTGTTATAATCTGCCGAGACACACTCTGTGCCCCATGTCCCGGGTAGAGTCCTGATAGGTGGCACATGAAACCATAGGGCCGTTCGTGCAAGTATGATATGTAGTGCCTGAAAAGCAGGGTATCGGATATCGGGTCTTCATGGTCCAACCCAAAAGCCAGAATTGAGGCCAATTGAGCTCTGGATCGTCCCCAAACCGGTGGATGGTGAAGCATCGTCAGTGGGGTCCGATTCATAACCATGGCCGGCAATACCAACTTGAGAGGGAGACCGTTCAGCAGATCACTGATATGCTTTGTGGTACGGTTCGTTTCGACGAACGGGATGTTGCAGCGGTTAGTTACTGCAGGGATTTTGACAAAGCGATCGTGATGCGCATCCACTTCGGTGCGTCTCTCGATGCACATCCAATCATCCTGGGTGTTGGTTTGTATGGGGGCTGGTCCTTGCAAGCAAGGAACGAAAACGATGCATTCCGACAGGAGGACATCTTCGGGCTGGGAAAGGCCCGAGCCACGCTCCTGATGACAGAGATTCATGGTTTTCATAGTGACACCTGCAAAGGTATGAACGACTTGACAGTCGATGTAACCTGGGCCAATATAAGGCGCGATGTATCCTTGTTGTCGAGGAATATACTGTCTCTTTGATTGACTTGTGCCATGATTTCTGGCAACTGGCGTAGGGATATCCGGGCCCACGCCTTAGCCTGTTGGACTCTAGTGGCTACGTATGCTACTGATCTAATCAGTTGGCTCGAGTATAAGCGCGTGGCTACGTAACTATGTTGGTGCATGTCCTCATATCTTGTCAACTGACGGAGCTGTGAGAAGCACCGATCTGGATGTATGGTGCAGCCATGAAGCGGGATTTGATACCCACCGTCCTCGCGGATCTCGAGTCGGTGTCGCACTATCGTGATATTGCCCGGATCGTCGAAAGACGGGTCCTCGTAGATCCTATGGACCCGGATGAGGTAAGGCAGGTAATAGTTACAACGATGGTTGCATTTAAAGTGCTGACCGAATTGGACGAGATCTTCCCAATAGGGGCGGAGGCGGACAATTGGGTTTTGAATAATGAACAGTGACTTTCTGTCATTATAAACGTCCTTCAAAACCGCACCTCCTACTTTCGGGACAGCTGGTATGCTCTTGCCTTCACGGTGCATATCTCTCTCGAACCCGACGTGTGTGCAGGTAACCATGCGTGGCCCTACTGGGTGCATGATGCTATTTCGACCCGAGGTTGATAAACCCGCTCTCCGTGGAGTTTTAGGTCTTTCCTGGTCGAGTTGTCTCATGCCAGTATCAGTTATAGCGCGGCCTCTGACCGCTATGAGCTGAAAGTTAGTCAGATTCGAATCTCCTTGTGGGAAGGTTCGAGCTGCGCTAGGGGAGATTGATCCATAGCGGCAAGACATGACAGAAAACCCTAATGATCGCTGTGATCCCTGTGTCCAAAACTGTGGCGATCCTGGTATAGGAGGTTGCTGGACTAAGGGTACAAGTGATCGCGGGAAGGGAGACGATGAGGAGCTAGCTTGTGATAGTGGTACAGGCCAAGCGGTTTGACGCGCAGGGGTCCCTGACGACGATGTCGCCGCCGGGGGCGTGCCATCTATCACTATAACCTCCCTTTCCGTCTAAGTCGGTCCTGGAGGGGCTAGGAGACGTGACATTTGAAAGAGCGGGCGATGTAGCGCTAGCACCTGTTCGTGCCTTAGCGTCTGAGGGAGACGGTGACGTGACATTCGACAACGCGGGCGAGTGAGCGGGAGTTGTCGGTGAGAAAGTAGGTTCTATGGGAGACTCCCTGGGTCCTAACCGGCTAGGCGTATCGGCCGATCCGGGCTTGCGTGCCCACTCGCTAGGAGACGCGGTGGAGGGAGTGGGTGATGGTCCTACGGGAGTCTCTTGTGAGGCTTGCGTGGCCCGGTGATCTTGCCCCGAGCTCGAAGAACTCGAGCTTCAGCTTGATGCGGATGGCACTTCGATGTCCTTTTTGGCTTTTTTTTGTTGTTGGTATTTTGGCAATTTTTTGTTCACCTGATCCAGGGGTGGGAAAATTGTTCGGTTTCCCTTCACAGCCTCTCCAGTACTCAACGCTTCGAATTCCTTCGTCATGTTCACCAGGAAAATACCAAAACAGTGTAACAGCAACCCAAAAAAAAGGAGGAAACACAGCAACAACAAAGCAGCAGCATCAGCAGCCACATCTACCACAACTAGCACAACTAGCACACCAACAACTTCAAGTCATTCCTCCTCCTCCTCCTCTTCCTCTTCCTGCTTCTCCTCCTCCTCATCCTCATCATCAGCAGCAGCAAAATCAGTAACACCACTACCATCATCGCCACTGTCAGCGTCAGCATCAGCAACATCATTGTCAACCACAACAACTAGAACAACCACAACAACCACAACAACCACAACAACAACCATGGTCATGATCATAGATCCAGAACAGCAACAGCAGCAGCAACAACAACAACAACAACAGCAACAACCAGCAACAAAAACAACAGCAACGACTACGACAGCAACGACATCGACGAGGACGACAACAACACAACAACACCGTTAGCAACAACCACAAAAACAACAACAACAACAACAACAACAACAACAACGACGACGACGACGACAACGACAACAACAACGACAACAACAACAACAACAATAATGACGACGACGACGGTGGCGACGGCAACAACAATAACAACAACAACAACGACGATGACGACGACGACGATGACTGCGACAACAACAACAACAACAACAACAACAACAACTACTACTACTACTACTACTACTACTACTACTACCACCGGTACCACCACCACTGCCTCAACGACAAAAACACATGCGACTAACAACAACGACAACAACGACAACAACGACAACGACGATGACGACGACGATAACGACGAAGACGACGACGACGACAACAACAACAACAACAACAACAATAACAATGATGAAATAACTTTCGATTTTTCCTTTGGGACAAGAATTGGTGTTGCAAAGTATCCCTGCTTCGACCTGACGATTGAAGGAAAAAACCAAGAATGTATAAATTTAATTATCGATGTGGAAAGGAAGTCTGATTCAAACAAGTGATTCGGCCAAATGTGGGGTATCAATTTTTCCGAAATTGTCCTACAGGTGATTTTGCACTTTTTGATTCAGACATTGAAAATGTGTTTTATTTAGTAAAAATAATCTTGAATAAGCTGAATAACGTATTAAAAATGATTTGCCAGTTATATTAAAGCTAAATTGTGTCAATACATTGACTGATCCAGACACCTGCTGTGAGGGGGGGGGTGGGGGGGGGCCGGGGGGGGTGGGGGGGGGCCGGGGGGGGGGGAGGCACCGGGAGGAGTAAAAAAAGAGAATACATTTTAATCACACAATACATTCTTTTTATTTTTCAAATAAATCTAATTTTTAGTATTTTTGAGAAACTTCAACGCTCAACTTACTGATTTTTGAGTGCCATAGCCGCAAGTGCAAAATCATAATAATTATAGCCGGGTGAGCTGTTGGGTGGGAATGGATAGATACCGCGAGTGGCTGTGTTTTGCATAGCCTGCTGTGCAGCTCTCTTCTCTTTCTTCTTCTTCTTCTTCTTCTTCTTCTTCTTCTTTTTCTTCTTCTCTTTCTTCGTCTGTTCTTCTTCCTCTGACTCACTGCTACTAGAGCTATCACTAGTACTAGTGCTATCGTCACTGTCTGAGTCACTGGAGCTGTCTTTCTTCTTCTTCTTCTTCTTCTTCTTCTTCTTCTTCTTCTTCTTCTTCTTCTTTTTCTTCTTTTTCTTCTTTTCTTTGCATTTTTCTTCCTCAGAGCCTTGCGTCTCCTTATCCTTCTCTGTTTCTCCATTGTTCTTTCCTTTACCTTCCTTCCCTGCTTCTTTCTTTTCATACTGTTTCAAAAGCTTCTCCATGTTCTCATTCATTTTGCTACTATGTTCTTTCATTGCCTCCTTCAAAATCGCTTGCAAAGAGGCTTCGGAGACACCACTAATACTACACTACATATGTATCATTAATTAGACAACAACATAACAGCTGCAGAGTGAGAACAGACCTGGTTGGCTTGCTCAAGTTTCTCCTCGGCTTCCGATTCCTCGTCCGGAGGCGTGGAGCGCTGCTCCTTCTTACCCTTTTTCACCTTCTTCTGCTTCACCTTCTGCTTTGCCTTCAAATTTTTCTTCTTTTTTGTATTCTCCTCGACTATAACCTCATCTTCACTAGTTTCACCCTCCTTATCCTCTGGTTCAGACGCAGTGTCACTGCTACCTAGTATCAAACAATAAAATTCATAAGAGAACTGTGTTACATAGAACAGTGTTGACGCAAAGAACCTGGTGTAAATTTCCTTGGCCTTTTGGTCCGGCGATCAGAAGAGCGCAAAGGTTTGTAGCCTTGCTCTACTGCTGCTCTGTTCCTCTATCACACCATAAAAATGAAGAGCTAAAAAAGCAGCAATAAATAAAGCTAAAGCCCTTTGCGCAATAATTGCATATCTTAGCCTTGCCTGCCAACTCCTTAACTAGCAAAGCCTTCCATCTGTATCTTCGAAGAATGGGGGGGGGGGGGGGATTCGTAGGATCCCCAACATATGGAAGGAAAAAGGTCAACACGTCTTCAATATAGTTCCGCTTGTGAGGGGGGTGACACAAGCTATGAGCAAGATTCAACAATTTTGGGCACATGAGTTGAAGAAACTCAGTGTCGGTCTTGCCGTCCAAATCAGCATCCATTCCCCGCAACACTGCGATCCACTTCTTCGTTCCGACACCTGCAATAACAACCAATCATGGGTGAAAATGACAAAACATTCGTACCATTTTCATTAGCTTCGGGTTTTCTTTTCTTCCAGCCACTGGAAACTCAAGGATCATCCTATAGCAAATTATTGTTGTTTTTTAAAGAAAAAAAAATTAATCAAAACCCAGGCGCAGGCCACACATCGTTTTCGCGAGTCTCAATCTGCCTTTGGGGGGCCAATATCAAGCCTGCTCTTGTGGTCAGCCTGACGTCGGTGATGTATACCCCCTCGCGCACCTTTAATTACCCAAACACCATGTTTCTGACCCAGTGGTGACCGGGACAACAATATTAATGTAATTAATGTACCTTAGCATCGTCTGTTGTCCATGTCATGAACAACCTTAGCAATAAGCACGAACAAACAAGTGCTTTGGGGGGGGGGGGGGCACTGTGGAAGGCTCTCAGTCCGACATCAAATATTAAGAAAAGAAAGAAAAGAAAGAAGATAACGAAAAAGAAAGAAAAGAAAGAAAAGAAAGAAAGGAAAGAAAGGAAAAAAAAGAAAAAAAAGAAGAAAAAAAAGAAAAGAAACAAAATTTTAAGAAAAGTTAAATAAAGAAAAGAAAAGAAAAGAAAAAAGAAAAGAAAGAAAAGAAACAAAAAGAAAAAAGAAAGAAGAAAAGAAGAAAAAAGAGAAGAAAAAAGAGAAGAAACAAGAAGAAAAAAGAGAAGAAATAAGAGAAGAAAAAAAAAGAAAAAAAAGAAAGGAAAGAAAAGGAAAGAAAAGAAAAGAAAGAAAAGAAACAATTTGAAGATAGAAAAGAAAGAAAACGAAATAAAGAAAATAAGGAAAAGAAAGGAAAAAAAAGAAAAGAAAGAAAAGAAAGAAAAGAAAGAAAAGAAAGAAAAGAAAGAAAAAAGAAAGAAAACGAAAAAAGAAAAAAAAAGAAAAAGAAAAAAAGAAATTAAAAGAAAAGAAAGAAAAGAAAGAAAAGAAAGAAAAGAAAGAAACAACAAACAAGAAAAGAAAGAAAGAAAAGAAAGAAAGAAAGAAAAGAAAGAAAAGAAAGAAAAGAAAGAAAAGAAAGAAAAGAAAGAAAAGAAAGAAAAGAAAACAAAAGAAAGAAATTTCTACAATTACATATTAATTTATTATAATTTAACATAAAAAAGAAAGAAGAACGAACCCGTCTGGGAACTTGCGGCCTTTGGAGTCCGTGTGTGCTTTCTGGTCCTCCTCGTTCTCGAATATGTATTCAAACCAACCCGGGATTTCGTAAATACGAAATTTTCCTTCTGGGACTTCTGGGACTCCTGTTTTGTTTACTCTCTCATTGCTCTTGTCCTTGTCCTTGTCCTTCTCCTTGTCCTTGTCCTTCTCCTCCTCCTGCTTTCCTTTCTCCTCCTCCTCCTTGTCCTTGTCCTTGTCCTTCGTCACCTCCTCGTTCTCCTCCTCGTCCTCCTCCTCGTCCTTCTCCTCCTCGTTCTCCTCGTCATCCTCCTCTTCCTTCCCCTTCTCCTTCTTCTTTCCCTTCTTATTCTTCTTCTCCTTCTTCTTCTTCTTCTTCGTCGTCGTCGTCGTCTTCTCCTCCTCCTTCTCCTTGTCCTTGTCCTTCGTCACCTTCTCCTCCTCCTCGTCCTCCTCGTCCTCCTCCTCCTCGTCCTCCTCGTCATCCTCCTCATCCTTCTTCTTCCCCTTCTCCTTCTTTCCCTTCTTATTCTTATTCTTCTTCTTCTCCTCCTTGTCCTCCTCCTTGTCCTTCTCCTTGTCCTTCTCCTTGTCCTTCTCCTTGTCCTTCTCCTTGTCCTCCTCCTTATCCTTCTCCGTGTCCTTGTCATTATTCTTCTCCTTGTCCTTCTCCTTGTCCTTCTCCTTGTCCTTGTCGTTCTTCTCCTTGTCCTTCTCCTTCTTCTTTCCCTTCTTCTTTACTGGCTTCTCCTTCTCCTTCTTCTTTCCCGTCTTCTTTTCTGGCTCCTTCTCCTTCTTCTCCTTCTCCTTCTCCTTCTCCTTTCGCTTCTTCTTCTTTCCTGGCTCCTTCTCCTTCTCATTCTCCTTCCCTTCTCCTGTCTTTTCTTCTTCTTCTTCCTTCTTTTGTTTCTTCTTTTTATTCCCGCTACTATTATTTTCGTTTGTGTAGAAGTCTGTCTTCTTGCGATCGCTTTTCAAACGTACTACCTCGCCTTTTAGTCTATCATCCCAACTCTTTGCATTTTCCAAGAACCCCTGTGCTGTCCAATTCCTCTTGGTCTCAACTACCACCCTCTCCAGCTGCTCGAGACCTAAGCCATCATATTTCCTCCGCACTTCATCTGGAATTATCACATCTTCGAAATCCTCAGGCTCCGTCTGGCCGTTTATCCAAATTTTTAGAGCCCCCTTACGGTTTTTGGCAATTGCTTGCAATGTCCTGGCCTTTACAGGCATCGCTGAGCTCTTTTCTTTCAATCTAATGTATACAGCTGTATACAAATCTACCCGCACTTTTCAAGTGCAGACGTTCGACTGCAGACCCTGAAAAAGGCAGTAGTCGACCTTTTTGCCTCTGAAAAAATCATGGGTGGAAAAGAGCTGTTGTTACATATTTTCTTTTGTTGTTTTTGCATTTCCCAGTCTCGTTGCTAGCCTCAAACCTTCTTTCCCGCTCTTTCCTGTCTGTGGAAGGAGCGGGAAAGAAAGAAATATTTTATTTCCTCAAGTACCAGAGGCATACCAAACAAAAAAAAATCTGCAGTCGGAAAATGATTTTTTGTTTCCACTTCATTCTTTTATCATGTTGCTTTGCTTTTTATTGCTGCATAATATGTCTACATGTGTGTTGAGTGCATGTGTAAATTATTGTAAGGAAATGTATTCACTAGAAGCCAGGAGGTGGAATTTTCGTTTCTAAAATTTTCCGTACCGACAAAAATTTGCCGATGATTTCCAGCTCGCTCTCTTCATGTATACTTGTCTAAATAGTTTTCCCGCTCCTTCCACACACTAGAAGGAGCGGGAAACTTAAGTACACCATCAGTGTAAAGGTATATAAAACAAAATCAACCGAAGAAAATTTGTCAACTTAATTTTTTCCACGTTTCCTCTATGTCAACATGTTTTGGCTGTCTTTATGTTCTTGTTTTCTGCAATAAATGCAAGATCTTTAAAAATACTGACACTCACTGCTTATTTAGAGCTTCGAAATATATTTTAGACGTATTTTTATAGTAAGAAGTCGAATATTTCGTTTCTAAATTTTCCGTACCGACAAAAATTTGCCGATGATTTCCAGCTCGCTCTCTTCGTGTATACTTGTCTAAATAGCTTTCCCGCTCCTTCCACACACTAGAAAGAGCGGGAAACTTAATTACAACATCAGTGTCAAAGTACATAAACAAAATCAACCGAAGAAAATTTGTTAACTTAATTTTTTCTACGTTTTCTCTATGTCAACATTGTTTTGGCTGTCTTCATGCTCTTGTTTTCTGCAATAAATGGTCATTCATGTATGTATGTATGTAATATGTATGTATGTATGCAAGTATGTATGTATGTATGTATGTATGTATTTATGTATGCATATCCGTATGTATATTTTCTTTTCTCCCTTTCTCTCTCTCTCTCTCTCCCTCTCTCTCTCCCTTTCTTTTTCTCTCTCCCTTTCTTTCTCTCTCTCTCCCTTTCTTTCTGTCTCTCTCTTTCTCTCTCTCTCTCTCTCTTTCTTTCTCTTTGTTTTTTTTTCCTTCAAATCTACCTACGTTGTCGTTGTTGTCGTTGTTGCCGTTGCTGTCGTTGTTGTCGTTGTTGTTGCAGTTGTTTTTGTCGAATTGATGACGGTGATTTATTGGTGTTGTTTGCCTTTTAGAAGCAAGAAAAACAATATAAGCTGTGAATAACTATCATATCTTTTGTGTAGTTTGGAGCTTGTTTTGAGTCTTTTCTTGCCACGTGGCGTGGGAGCAACGTCAAATGAGCCTCGCGACTGCGAGGAGAGAGCGCCAGTGTCTATTGCTTGGCTTTCAGGATCCGGCAAGGCAGGTAGATGTGGATTATTTGCTGCTGACGATTTGCCAAAAGGGCTTAAGCTGGGGCTTCTGCAACCAGGAGGTGCTAAAATGCCTTCAGAGGACATCAGTGATAATCCATTTGCTCAGCACTTTAGGATGCGAACAAGTAAGGGCATTGAAATAGGAATGCAATCCATTGACTCCATTCATCAAGAAAGCAGAAATGCAATGCATCTTATTAACAGTAGTCACTTTCCTGGCTGCAGTGAGAGCCCAAACTGCAAAGTGTCGAAGGGTGAGCAAGTCGTGACAATGTCCAAGGGTGTGTCTCGAGGTGAGCAAATTCTTCTCAACTACTCAACGTTGGAGTCAAATCCAAAAGCCGAGGCTTGCAAGGCACATCCTTCTTGGATGAGAGAGGCAGCAAAGGCAAACAAGAAAATCCCTGTTTTCTATGTTGAGAATGATAGGAACTATAAAATTTTTTTATCGTTCCTGAATTTCTTGAGCCACTGCCACCAAGGTCACAACCAATGTCTTTGGAAAAAAAACACGCGCTTCTAGCATCTTTCGGGTCGAGGGCTGTAAGAGCGGATCCTCCACGAATTCCCTCAACTTCCTCAAGCATAAATGCAAAACGCAAGCTTTTGAATGAGTTCGCGGCTGGTCTCTCTTCAGTTAAAGCTCAGAATGACTCAATAAAGCGTGTTCGTGTTTGTGCAGCCACTCCTCAGGTATGCATTCGAATGTTTTCTTGTTGCTTAATACTAAATTAAAGTGTGTTGTATGTGGTGATTCATTGCTATTACTATGAAGGATCGAGGTGAGGAAGAAGAAGTGGTGACGCCGCTTCGAGCAGTGCAGAAGAGGATGATTCATTCACCCGTTCTCCTGTCAAGGTCAGCTGCCTGCACTTTGTCTAACAAGCATCTATATGCGTTGTTTGTAAACCGTTTGAAATGCAGTTATCATCTACGAAAGACCCATCACCTACTGGCTCTCCTATCAAGGTTAGCTTCATATAATTTGTCAACCAAACCTTAATACTTCTCCATGTTGTTTGTACATCGTTTGCAATGTAGTGTACATCTACGGCATGTTCGTCTAGCATGGTGCTGCCCTTCTCTGAGTCAGCGGAATCGACTGGCTTCTGGACACCTGGGGCTTTGATTACAGAAGCTAGTAGTAGTAGTAAGCAGCCGAATACCGATGAGATTCGCTCAAGCACACAAGCTCTCTATAAGACCTTAGGACTTACTGCTCATGTAGCCATCAGGCCTAAGAAAGCCAATAGGTCATACACGTTCAAGAAGCGCAAGCAAGGCCCTGTCAAGCATGTTCGACCTCAATGTCTGGAGAAGTGGCTTGGCATGCCATACAATGAGCTTGAGGAGGAGGTGAGGTCAAGCTTTTGTCGAGAATGGCAATGCTATCGTTGGGTCGACCCACGCGATGTTATAAGGGAACGCACCCAATCTTGTGCACTTTCTTTGAAAGAGTTCAAAAATTCCCTAGCGATAAAGTTGGAGACAATGAAAGATCCGGCCGGTAACATGCAGTATGTCTACCAAACGGAAAAAGTATGCAGAACTATGTGGCAGCGCATTCATGGAGTCGGTGATAGAGCTATGACAAAAGCTTTAAAGCTTATGCGCAACCGCACTAAGATAGATGTAAGGGTTGTACCGCCGGAACCACTTACTGAAGATGTCATTCACGTTCTGCTATGCAGAAAGTGGTTACAAATGGGGATCGATGTTGAAGAAGACGGAACTTGGAAGCTTCAAGACATTACCGAAACCAGCGAAGTGTACAGCTACATCGTAGCAAACTGGACGAAAGGATGTCAAGATGTGCTAGCATCTGCGCCGGCCAACTGCAAGCAAAGGCTGAATGTCAAAGAGCCTCCCGGCCCCACGAAAGTGAATAAAGTCTGGCGCAGAGACTTTAAAAATATAGAGCCTATCCGAGGTAGCAGTAAAGAGCTTGCTCTAAACATCTTTTGCATTAAGCATAAGTTCTTTTGTGTACATTATTATCATTATTATTATTATTGTTCATCTGGGCCCTGTCGCCAGTTCGATTCCCGTCGGTGCCACCAGTATTTTCATTGAACATACCGATCCGTCTGGACCAGTATTTTCATTGAACATACCGGCCCGTCTGGAAGTGTTGGAACTGCCCTTGCGGGGTGTCATTAGAGCTTATAGTCAATTCTTCGTACTCCCCTCACGGGTGAGACGATGGAGGCGCATGTGCAGAAATGCATCAGCCATTGACAGAGAAGCACTATTATTATTATTATTATTATTATTATTATTATTATTATTATTATTATTATTATTATTATTATTATTATTATTATTATTATTAATGGAGGCACATGTCCAGGATCTGGATCTGATGCTATAGTCTGAGGAAGCCTATTATTATTATTATTATTATTATTATTATTATTATTATTATTATTATTATTATTATTATTATTATTATGTTTTTTTCCTGTGAATAATAGACCAGGACATCGCCAAGGATGAAATCTGCACAGAGCTGGCAGCGCAATGCAAGCAGCTTATGAAGGAACAAGAGCGGGGGTTCAAAAATGAAGCTGAATTTCAACAGTGGAAGGTGAGGAGCCAAACTCATCACAAAATCCATCGGGAAAATCGTTTCCAAACCACTAAGCGGAAGTCTGGAGCACCTCTTGACCTTCGATTGATTGTTTGCTCTTTTGACGGGACACCCCCTGTGCTCGTTCCTTCATGTCGACGCAAATCCACTGACTTTAAAGGTAAGTACGTTATTCGTCTTGGCCTTGGGGTGTTCAGTTGTTACAGAAGCAGGAAAAGTTACATCTACACCCACGGCCCTGGTATTGAAAAAGGTCAGAACAGTACAATCTCTATCCTTTACCACATGCTACGGAGTCGGCTGTGGAGCACTGACACTATGGCCGCATGGAAGCTCTTCATTGAGTTTGACGGAGGGGGCGAAAATAGTGGCTGGGGTATGTCTGGCTTTATCAACTTCATTATCTGGGCGGGATGGTTTTTGCAAGGACAGACTCATCGAAATCTCCCACACCATGGGTTTTCCGGTGATGATCAGAAGTTTCGCACGATGAGACGAGGGTTAGGCACTACCTTTTTAACCACAAGCATCGCTCAGGCTTTGTTCAAGCTGCTTCGCGCGTTCACCAAAGACAAAGAACGTATTGTCGTCTGTATCCTGATCACCAGTTATGACTGGGTGAATTTTTTTTCACCATGCATGAACAAGTACTTGAAGTACTGGAATCGTCCCCTGGCATGGCAAATCAACGCTGGAGTACCAGGCGATGGCAACAACGGCCTCCCCACGGCCAAGGTAAAGACCTTCGGAGACGGGCAAGAGCATTGGCACGGGGAAAGGGATCGACCAGACGGAGCTCCGATTAAAATGATGACCCGGGCTCCAGGTTTTCACTTGCTCTCCTGTTAGTTGAAAAATCTAACTTTTATTTCATTTTGTTAAATAGCGGAAGGGACGCTGCCCAAAAAACTTCCTCCCGTAAAGTTTGCAGATCCAAAACTTCTGAAGGATGTTCGCAAGCTTGCGCAGAAGTATTGTGGACAGGAGGAGAAGGACCAGATAGAACATATGCTACGTTGTAAATGTTTATTGTTATATTGTCATACATAACTGAAAATGTTTTATAGGCCGCCCAGGCGCAGTTGCAGGCTTGCGCTTTGCAGGAAGCTACGGCGAGGGAGGCGAGCCTGGTTATCCAGGTCATATTTCCTGCACTGACAAAAACGATCAGAAGTGGTCAGTGAATGTTAGAGTGCTAGCAGATCTTCCACCGGACCCCTTTGCAGTCCCACCTGACAGGAAGGCAAAGATGATCGGTCTTTCCAAACTGACAGAGGAGGAAAGGCTAAACTACCCTAGAACTTACTTCCTCAGTGATAGCCAACCGCCAACACATCCTGCTTGGGTTGGAGGTAGAATGCTCTCAGCACAGCAGCGATTAGAACAGGATTTAGCGTTTGAGGCAGCTGATGGTAGGTCAATGCCAGCATGGGAAAGGGTTGCATCCTTTCTTGCTGTCGCGTCAGATGAAAAAGCTTTTGGAGCGATGAGAGTGTTAGTGAAGGAGTTGGTAAGCTATCTTCGAGCACATGGCATAGCCTTTCGAAATGCTGATAGAAAGCAGTTCAAACGTGCAGAACTTGTGAGTGCAGCATGGGGGCACTTTCAAGTATGTGATTGCAGCATTGAACAAAAAGGAAAGGCTGCAGTGGGTGGTAGAGATAGTCTTGCTAGAGGTCAGGGTCGGGCAAGTGCTCGGGGTCGTGCTCGGGGTCGGGGTCGTGCTCGGGGTCGGGGTCGGGGTCGGGGCAGGGGTAGGGTTAGAGTGCCATCGGACGAAGAAGAAGAAGAAGAAGGAGAAGAAGAAGAAGAAGAAGAAGAAGAAGAAGAAGAAGAAGAAGAAGAAGAAGAAGACAGTCGGGGTCGGGCCAGAGCTCGGGGTCGGGGTCGGGGCAAAGGTAGGGGTCGAGTGCAATCGGAAGAAGAAGAAGAAGAAGAAGAAGAAGAAGAAGAAGAAGAAGAAGAAGAAGAAGAAGAAGAAGGAGAAGAAGGAGAAGATTGGTTTGCGAAAACATCTAGAAAGTATGCAAGGGAGTTGAAGAAACTAGCTCGCCGTGCAGCCGCTCTGTAAGTGACTGTAGCTCATTTCAATCTACCACCCCCCCCCCCCCCGCCCCCGGCGAGCTCCACCAGCCGGATACTAAATTCAAGTCGAAAGTGATTAATAATTTGTCGAATATTATTTAATATTCAGCTTGTAATAATGCAATTAAGCAGATTTAGTAATCAAATTCATTATTGAAACGGATGAGAAAAACCAATATTAAGATTTAATAAATGACTAAGTATCCTTTCTCACATATGTAGGAGGCTTCATATTGATATCACAAAGTCAAACTAGGAAGCTTTAAAACAACTGGCAAATCATTTTAATACGTTATTCAGCTTATTCAATATTATTTTTACTAAATAAAACACATTTTCAATGTCTGAATCAAAAAGTGCAAAATCACCTGTAGGACAATTTCGGAAAAATTGATACCCCACATTTGGCCGAATCACTTGTTGTCAGTCCACAATTGTTTCTTTTTTCAGAATATCCATATATTACTGTAATTGATAATTGTATATTTGTATAATTTCGTTTCTATCTCATTTTTCTTTTTGTTTCCCCAATTTTTTTCATTACATTTTCATTCTGATTGTATTTTCAATTATTCTTTCTGAAATTATTTTAGATGTTTTCTAAGTATACTTGATATGTTTTGTTGTAGGGCACAATGTATTGTCTTTAACTTCCACTTGAGACAGTTGCTTTTTCAAAAATACTGCTAAGGTCACAATTAGTAACAAAATTAAATCATTTTGTGTTTGGAAATACATACTTACATACAAAAAATACATAAATACAATGAGTATTTGAAATCAAATTTACATACTACAAATTATTACACATACTTACACAGTTTCTATCTGTGTGTGTGTGTGTGTGTGTCTTTCTCTATCTATATCTATCTATCTACCTATCTATCTATTTATCTATCTGATATATCTTTGATATATCATAAATTATGATAATTCTATGATGTTTTTGTGTTATTAATAGATTTTTGGAGCGTACTGAGTCAAGACGACTGTAATGGTCGTGTGCATGACGTGCACAGTCTGTTTCTTAACGAGGATGAAAATGTTGTTTCTATGCCAGTTTCTAAAGTAGCAAGTTGCATCATCCAGGTTGTTGCTTCTCAGAACGCGCAACCTAATCCAGCTAATAAAGGAATACTGAATGCTACAATCAACAAATCGTTATATAAACACATAAAGTACAATCTTTTTAATTTCTATATATTTTCTCAGGTGGATTTTGTTTTTTGCAGCAATTTGAGACCCGTGTGTTCTATGAAGCTGGTTCACGTGAATGATAAGATTGAAGCGTCAGTTGCGGGTTCTTCTTCTTCTTCTTCTTCTTCTTCTTCTTCTTCTTATTCTTCTTCTTCTTCTTCTTCTCCTCCTTCTCCTCCTCCTCCTTTTCACAAAAGAAACCGCACGACATTGAAAAATAAGAAAGCCACTAGAAAGAAAAAGAGCAGCAGGAAATTAAAGACTAAGACTAGCAAGAAAAAATCAGTAGCAGCCAAAGGAAAGCGAAAGAAAAAGAAAAAAGAACAAAAAAACACACAACCAAAAAAACACACAACTAAAAAAACAAAACGATATCAGCAATATCGCAAAGAGTGTAGCTGACGAAGTGAAGGGGGAACTGAAAGGTTTTTTAGAGAAATATGTTCCTTCCTGGAAGAGCTCTTCATCAAATTCAAAGAGGGATGATGAACTTAGTAAGCTTTTAAAGCAAGACACTTTTGACGCAGCGATGCAGCAGATCAAAAGGTACTTTGAAAACAAGTCTTCTTCCGATTCCGATGAAAAGAAAATGTTGGAGATCAAGACTCCAATAGTTGCTGTTACCGGTCATATATATTACATATCTATCGGTTGTATATTCAATTGTGTATGGATATATTTCCAGTATTGATCAGTCCGGTCCTACCTCATTTATTATTGAGCATCAGGACACTAATCAGTACGATCCAGTTATTATTAATGGAACTAGATTCAGAAACCAGTGCTCGTGCCGTTTGCACTGCGCACTTTGTTACCAATTCAGTTTCCTCAGTAAAGACGATCTACGAAGTACTTCATCGAACCACTGCGTAAACCCAGAACTAGAGTATTTTACTCAATCACCGGAATAATCAACATTGACCGGTTATAGGTCATAAGCTAGTAAAATGTGAAGTACCAACTAAAGGTCCCACTACTTCCGAGGAATCCTGACATTCACCAATTCGACACATGGAAGGAGGATTTCCTACTCTTCCTGGCGAGCGTAAACCCTAAGCACCTACTGATACTTACGACCCTGCTTCACCGGCAAGAGATTCGGGCGATGTACGCCGACGAGATCAAGAAGGCGAGGGCGGCGACAGCCACATCTACGACTACTACCACTCAACTACGACGACTCAAACCGCCTCAAGTCAAAAGGCCACTGCTTCTGGAAAATCAAGTCAAAAGGCTACTGCCTCCGGGAAGGCACCACCACAACTCGCAGCTGGCGACAGCGGGGACGATGACGACCCCGACGACTCCAAAGACGGCGGGCTGCAACCAGCACACTCGTCGACGTCAAGGTCGACAGCCCTGATACCCCTCGTGGCAGCCTGGATTGACATCCTGCGGCCGCCTGCAACGAGATTGCAAGCCAACATACAGATCAGAGCATTCTTGACTGAAGCGATACCACATGGACACCCTGCAGCACTGACCATCGCCCGGGCCGGCAACGATCCTGCAGACAAGTGGGCAGCGCTGAGTGACTGCTACGGAAACAAGGGACAGATTGCTACTGCCAAGTTGCTATTCGACCTGTTTCAGGGAACGATCACCTCCAGCGACGATCTACCTACGTTCATCGACAGGACCCACGTACGGTTCGAACAGCTCGCGGCAAGGAACATTATCTTACCCGATATGATGAAGACAATCTTCACCCTGCACAAGCTCCATGCGTCACACCACGACTACCTGAAGACAGTAGGCACTACACTGTACTGGTCGAAGTCGGATCACGAGAACCCTACCTTTGACGAGTTTTCCCGACTGATACTACAACAGCATCACGCGCAAGGCTTCGGACCCAACAACGAATACCAGACCCCTGTCATCGCCAACTATGCAAGCGAGCGGAAGAATGGAGGCAACCGAAGTCGAGGGGGAGCTAACCGCGGGACTGCTAACGGCGGAGCAACAAAGAAATGTCACAACTGCTCCCGCACCAACCACGTCGCTGGAGACTGCCGAGCCACCTCCACACGCAAAGATTGTGAAGGTAAGCAGACTCATTCGGGGGCAGAGTGCCCGTTACCTCAACGATCCCAGAAGTCGACCAAGTCAACGACGCGTGCCACACCTCCACTGAAATCTGGTACCCAACGGAGCAGCACGCAAACGCAACAGTGGACGGGCAGCATCAGGAAAGTGAAGGCGAGAAGGAGGCACCTACCGACCAGTGGGACGACGACAACTCTGCTGACGTATACATGTTCGATGCCAACTCAGAGAAGGATGAGAGCGATGAAGAACAGGCGACCCCATCGACTGCATCGTTCCCCGACGCACCGTTGCAACCTACGGCGGACAGCGGGGTGGCATGTTCAGCTTCAACCTGGATGACAACAAGAACAGACAGCTGATCACTTCAGATGAAATCGAGGCAGCACAGGCAGAGGAAGTGAGAGACCCACACTCACCGCCATCAATTGCAACTGGACCAGAGGCACAGACTCGAGTGGACATTAACGCTGAACGGACACTGAACCAACGCTTCGCCAGCCTACTGGACGCAAGGGCAACAACTGCAGACATCGCACACGACCCACGAGCCAGACGGGCTTATGGATCGTTGACACGGGTACTCGCATCGTCGCTGGACCTCACTTGAGATACCCGCCCAACCAACCATCGAACCCCCCAAACCCAGCGGACCCACCGAACCCAGCGGGCCCACCGAACCCAACGAACCCGGAGGAGTGGGTGTGGCAAACACTGGACGTCAGGGAGTTCATGCAACTACTTGAAGACAAGCGCAGGGGAGAGGAAACAACCCAACGCAATATCGAGGGGGAGAGGAGCGTATCGATCATGATCAATCCACCCACCAACGACATCCCCTACTTGAGGAACCTCTGCCTGCGATGTGCAGCCAACCTATGGAACCGCTTCCCTCGCCCATGGCTCAAGGCAGACGGCCGTGCACCAGCCATGTACGACATGCATTGGACCGACCCTGTGCCGATGCACCCAAACCTTCATCACCCAGACAAACGACCAAACATACAGTAGGAATCATTGAGCCGATCAAAACAGATAGATGAAAACGATTACCAGCGAGCATTGTCCCACTGGCACAATCTCCAGAGCGTTAACAGCGACAACCTGACGATCTGCGGTTTCCCACCACCGCCCGTTCACTGGCCACCGCCATGGAGGCCGAAGGAAGCTAGCTACGCATACCCCATGCCAAGACCGACGCCATGGTTCATCTCTATGAGGATGGCAGCAGGCCGTCCAGAACACCACATCATCCAACACCACCCTAGTCTACCACCTAGGAGGGAAAAGCGACTTCGCCGAGACGACGGCAGGACCACACCATCGCACAGCAGCAGTGCTACGACATCGCCGCCACGCATCAGCTTGGTCAGACGAGGACGTCGACGCGGAGAAGCCGCATCATCGTCAACGGCATCACCTACAAGAACGAGGACGACGGTGTCGACTGCAACCACATCGACAACTACGTTACTGACAAGCACATCCTCATCGTGGGATTATGCAACGGCCAACGACGTGTACGACGCAGCTGTGGCACGGATCCGGACGTCTACGACACAAAGCTGTGACGAATCTACACCCCTAGTCGCGCCACAACGATACTCGATACCGACACCTGCGATCGACGACGGAACAATTGCGGACAACGAGGATACGAGTTACCAAGTGAAAAACGTTTTCCGGCAATCAGGTGACCGCAATAGCCCACCACAACCGGAGACGACACCTGCGGAGACTGCGGATTATACAACCTCACCGACGAGTGGATCGACGACGACTGGACCTGACATAGCAGCAGTGACACCCACACCCAGAGCAAGCCAGCCCGTCACCGAAAACAAGACCGAAGCTACCCCGCCGACACCAACATTGGAGACGGCTGCGAAGTCCTATAGCATCATCGATGTTCATGAGTGTTTCAGATGCCCTAGAATCGAAGAAGTTGACCTGCTACAGAGGATCTACAATTTCACCATCGGGGAGAAAGACTGGAAGAAGAGCTTCAAGAAAGGCTGCATGAAGTGCATACCTATCCGCAAGAAGGAGAAGGACGAGTGAGACCTGATTGCGAGTTTTGCAATCGACCACTGGACCTGATTCGACACTGCACCAGATGCTACACCGCTTCGTACTGCAACTCAACATGCCAAAGCAACGACTGGAAGAGCCACAAGGACTACTGCAAACATGTCAGCAAACCAGAGAACAAAGCAGCACTCGCCAGATACAATCAACGGGCACAATCCTTTGACACGCTGGGTATGGACCTTGCAGACAAAGCTGTGACCGACCTCGGATACCGACGACTGGAGCGATACGAGCTCGGAAAGGGAGCTATCCTACTGAATTGGGATCAACTTCAACAACTACCACCGTGCATACTCAACCTGACTAGAACAGCATCGCTACTCGACGACGACGACGACGCAGAAGCAAGCATCAACGTGGACGGGAACGTGGACAACGAGACCACGGACGATACACATCAGGAGTATTACTACCATGACATCGTCAAGCAAGGGGACTATTACCCACAGGAACGAGGGGAGCCCGCGTTGGACACTTTCACTTCTAGATCCACGACAACACGCGAAACATACACTGGAACAAGGGGGAGCGAGAAGCGCAACAAGGCCGACACTATACACATCGTAGTGGACACGGACGACGAAGACGACAGCACTTCATCGGGCGGTCATGCAATATCCACCGTCGCTCAACGACGTCCACCGGCACCTGACTTGCTTGACAATGGGGCGAATCGCTACGTGTTTGGCAACACAACCGCAACAATCACTGACAGGAAGGAAGCACGCGTCACTTCACTAAAAAATATATCCGGTCAACCGCAAAGAATTAAACAACAAGCCACTGTGCAACCACTGTGGGTCGGCGGCACCGGATGGACGTACTCACCCGCTATCAACAACGCTCTGATTGACGAATCTCTGGACTTCTCCCTACTACCGGTGTCTCACTTCGATACAGAACCTCATAAGGCGATTTTGTTCCAAAATGGGCAAGCATTCATACTACGACAGCATACGGTGGAAGAGGGGGAGATTGACGCGAGAGGACGACTCACTAAATCAAGACTGTACCGAATGGACACACCTGACGACCAACCCCTCAACCCGAACCAACGATATGCTCCCTATGAGACGGCGATTACCTACTTCTCATATAGCCCAAACCATTCACAACAGCCATGGAAGGCTATGATGCTACACCGATCGTTATGTCACGCAAACTACCAAGCTATGCAACGCGTAGCCAGTTCAGACGGTAAAGGAATGGAAAAGGGTGCCAAGGAGAAGGTCAAAGCTTGCCCCGGGTGCCGCGAAGGGAAGGCAACAAAGCAACCGTACTACAAGGAGAACCATGTGGATACAAGAAGGGGGAAGCTCTCAACTTCGACTTCAACGGACCCTACCCTATGGCATCTGTATATGGCAACATGTACTCAGCTACGCTATCGTGCTCAGCTTCGAAATTCGCTAGAGATTTCTACACACCATCCCAAGCTGCTCGTTTCTATCTACGACATATCATCATTGGGTTTCGGTTCTTCGAGACACAGACGGGAAACAAATGCAAAGTATTCAGATGCGATGGAGAACTAGCTACGACAGCAGCACTACATATGTGTGAGGACAACGGGACGATATTCAAACAAACTACCAGAAACGAATCGAGAATAAACCCATTTGCAGAACGGATTCACAGAAGCAACGACGGAATGTGTATGGCTACACTTCTCGACTCTGGACTGCCGAACATATACCGGGAGGACGCCAACCGAGCAGCCAACGCAAGTAGGATGCTGGTACTGTTGGCAGAAGGACCATACAAGGGGACAACACCGTGGGAAATAATAACGAAAACAAAGATAGACCCTTCATTTTTGCAACCTGTCGGCTGTCTATGCTACGTAATGATGCCAACTACGACAAAGGGGCAGCCTAGAGCAATACCAGCTACCTACTTGGGACCAAACCTTTATAGACGTACGTACAAAATCCTGTTGCACAATCACAGTAAACCAACTGTGGTGGACAAACGCAACGTTACATTCAACCCTGAGATACGTGGTTATGGGTAAAGGGTGCACAGCAACTGACCTGGCAAGTGGACAAGTAGGGCACTCGGCAACGAGCACGACTCAACAACGTTTTTGGCAATGCGGACCGGGCGGATCCATCGTTTTCTCGACCGTTGTTCGACGATCCACCTTCACAACCCAGTTTCGAGGAAGGACAGGAAGGCAAGGAAGTGGTGTTCGAAGTGGTCACACCACTCCAAGAGCAAGGCAGAGGGCGAGCAATGGCAGTACAGGGGCACAATGCAGTTGGTCGGTCTGTCAGAGTCGACATCCCAATTCTCTCGCCACAACTACCGACTGCTCAGCTGGAATCAACCTTGACCTTCCCAGAGGCGACCGTTAACGAGCAGGCAGTGGGGCAGGCAGGTGGACAACGAGTAGGCAAGATAGCCAGAGTCCCCATTTTAGCTGCACCTAACAACTACGGCGAGCAACTGGCTAGAAACGACATAGCGGGGGACATCGTCCAATCAGCGATCATCCACGGGCCTCGAACCCGTCGACCAACCCCTACCACCCACCCCACTCACCTAGCAGTCGAGGAACGCACCGGTGACGAGCAGGAGACGAGCAACATTTGCCCTCTTTACCCGCGTTATTCAAGTGCCAGCTAAGAAAGCCAGAGACCACCCTCTAGTCTATGCTGCACATAAAAGAGGAAGTGGACGGTTTGTACAAGATGGGCACACTGACATGGGTGAATAAGAAAGAGGCATGGAAGGCAGGCGTACCACCCGTTCACACACACTTTATCAATTCGATCAAAGTCAACGAAGCAACAGGCGATGAGAAACACAAAGCCAGACTTTGCGCCAACGGAAAGAGGATGAAACAGTTTGTCCACTTCAGCCCGTACGAGAAATCGTCGCCCACGGCACACTGTCAGCAAGTGTTCGTGTTCGTACTGCTATCGATTGCAGCAGCGTTCGGTATGCTGCTTATTCATTTCGACTTCAAACAGGCCTACAGCCACGCAGCTATGATCGACCTGGTGTTTGCTTACCCGCCCGTTTTGCTTACCCACCGCCCGGATTCGAGAACGAAGATGACCCCGATTTGATTTGGCGGCTCGACAAAGCCTTGTATGGCTCACCACAAGCCGGGCGCAGATGGCACGACGTCCTGACGGCAGCAATCAGGGTGATTGGATACCTAAAATGCGCATTAGATAGTTGTATCTTCTACCTGCGTCCCGCATGCATCGACAATTCTTTTCCGGACCCGGAAGCACGATCAAGCAAACTACCTCTGTGGTTGGTGCTACGAAAGAACGACATACTTGTCTTTTGCTTCAGCAAAGAACAGTCTGACAACCTGGAGCATGAATTTCGCAAAACGTTTAACTCGACCAATCTCGGGGAGGTCAGAGTCTTTTGTGGGCTGGAGTTCTACCGCGACACGAGGTGTATCATCATCCATCAACATACCTATTACAAAGGTATACTTGAGGACTTCGGATTTAATAATCCGAAGCCCTCCCGTGTACCCGGGACCACCGCCAACGTTGCCCCGATGCCGGAGAACGCACCACTGCGCAAGTTTGCTCTACCATCGCTCATCGGATCGCTGACGTGGCCGGCAACACAGACGAGACCGGACATAGCCTTCGACGTCAATAACGCATCCGTCACTGCCGCTCACCAGCCTGGAGTCGCATACTCCATGTGCAGCCGCATCTTGCGGTATATCGTAGACCCCAGGGGTCTACTGTTCCCTGCGGGCGTAAAGCCGGATCAGCTGCTGTCATACTCAGACAGCAACTTAGGAGGCTGCCTGTTTACGCGACGATCGCGACTGGGCAAGTACACGTGATAACGGGTGCACTCATAGCCTGGTCGTCGAAACGTCAATCAACCGTAGCACTATCTACTATGGACGCGGAATGCATCGCCAACTCTGACACCGCACGTGTAGCTATAGCGATTCATAACTTTTGTGCGGGGATCGGATACTTCATCAGCTTACCATCTGTAATGTTCAGTGACAACCGGGGCGCGATACTGGCGGCGACCAACGGACTGGGAGGGCAACGCACCCGTCACCTGGACATCAAACATAATTGTCTCATCGAACAGGTGCGAGCTGGCCGGTTAGTGCTCCGACACGTACCATCGTTGGACAATATAGCGGATATCTTCACGAAGCCACTATCGCCTGCACAGTTCGCCAACATAGTGGGCAGCATAACCGTACGATTGGCAGACGCAATCCCAAACTTCCGCCCATAGTTCCGGGACATGATGCTTCATTTTTCTCCTTTTCAGGATTTATGCTGGGCCAGGATACCGGGCGCTTGACGGCCGACTGGGACCTTGCCTGAAAGGCACTCGCAAATACGATAAGGGACAGTGGTATTGTTACAAAGTTTACAACTCATTCCTCAATCACCGATATACGTGAATAATAATAGTTAACGTAACAGCTAGTATAACAGCATCATCTGACTACTATACACAGTAGTCACGGCCTCACGCTCAACTCGTTGTTAAAGTTTCCGTATCGTAGTTTCGAATTTAGAGAACAGAAAAGCTTTATTGGCCTAACCCGAACTCGTCGGAGTAGTGTGGAGGAAAAGGAGCTAGGCTCAAATATTTCAGGACTCAAGTTTACAAAACACTAAAAGTTGACGGCTCTGATGTCCACTCGGAACACAGACAGCCGCACCTAAAAACTTGAGTACTGAAACCGAACATTACAAATACCGGCACGCTCTACTAGTCAACTAAGAAGACCGGGTGGAGGAGGGGATAGTGGAAGGAAAAAACAAAGAAATGGAATAACACTGTCTATTAAAGCCGGACAGAGAAACCGGGCGGACGAGGGGAGAGCGGACGGCAAGCTAATGTTAGAGCGACTGAACAATCTCAAGGACCGGAACAAACCTACACTAAACAAGGGAAGGCACCAAGCACAATGAGCAGGCAAACGTAGTGACTAGTTGTTCACTGCAACAACCGAAGGTAGCACCAAAACAGTCCAAGGGAGACGCGACGAAGTCGGAGCGAGCAGAATCAGCGGAGGCCACCAGCGATCACCGAACACCACCAAAAGCCCAGAGCAGACAGAAGCAAAGGACAAACAAAACAAAACAAGGGAAGGGTGGGCGGGAGTTTGAAAGTTGGGAAGATCTTTCGATCTTCCCAATTTCAAACCTAGGCCTAACCAGACGCCGGATCAAACACGCGCCGGCTCCGCCGGCACGGCTACGCCGCGCCCACCGGACTACCGTAAAAGCGAAACGTCTCCTCGGAACTTTAACGGTTAACTCCGGGCGAAGCCCGGAGCAAACCAGTAATTAAAGTTTCCGTATCGTAGTTTCGAATTTAGAGAACAGAAAAGCTTTATTGGCCTAACCTTCCGAACTCGTCGGAGTAGTGTGGAGTGAAAGGGGCTAGGCTCAAATATTTCAGGACTCAAGTTTACAAAACACTAAAAGTTGACGGCTCTGATGTCCACTCGGAACACAAACAGCCGCACCTAAAAACTTGAGTACTGAAACCGAACATTACAAATACCTCCAACATTTGAGCCTAGAGATTTGCCCCTCCCCTGTAATGCCCCCAACGATAGCTTGTAAAAAGTCGGTAATGCAACCAAACACAGTCCTCAAAAGATGAGAATGATGTCTCGTTATATTAGCTCAGTGAAGCCAAAAAGGAAAACGACAACAGACCAGGAATAAAATGGCATCAGGTCCAATCCGGACAAATAATACTGAAAAACAAGCTGGTGCACCTGTCACCAGGAAAAGGTACCTTTTTACCGGCTATCCGGGGGGTGATGCCTACAGTACCCCCTCCCGATTTTATGACGGAAATAGCATTTTCGTCATACACCTTCTGATTTCTTTCTGCAAATAGTATGCGCTACGGAGTCATGCCACACAGCGCATCGACCCACGGATAGACGCTAAAAGACGATAAATATATCCTCATACGGCACGTCAAAGCGGATTCTCTAGCCTTTCTTGTAAATTTTGAACTCCTTCCCCTCAATTTCTTTTTTTTTCTTTTTTTTTTCGGCAGTATGTCAAGAACAAACGTGCTATTAATAAAAAATACAAGCAACG
The DNA here is from genome assembly GCA_019918135.1 of Paulinella micropora. Classification (NCBI taxonomy): domain Eukaryota; phylum Cercozoa; class Imbricatea; order Euglyphida; family Paulinellidae; genus Paulinella; species Paulinella micropora. Next base: position 105,182 of record WBZZ01000295.1, read on the forward strand.
TGGTGCTGTATTCCCCCCTTGATCTCCTTCTTCTTCTTATCATTATCATTATTATTATTATTATTCACAGGGAGATCGTAAGTACATTGTCTTTTTTAATGACATACCCTTGTATAAGGCGGATATCCTATGATATAGTATTAGGGGGCCAGTCCTAATAGCTATATCCGAAGTCGAGGTGTATGTACCCGACCCTGCAATATACCGACACAAGTAGAGATTGACCGTGCTCAGGTACGACAGTATATAATCTATCGTAAAAGATAATTTAATGAAGTTTCAGAGAACATTTCATTTTCGAGAATATCATCCCAGGACTTGGAAAGGGTCATACCCGGGAACACCATCGCTCAATACACTAGCGATCCCCGTATACGGTGTAGTATCATCGTCGATCGACCTTTCGCACTCGTATGTTGCGATCGAATGCCAAGTTATATCACTGAGTCTTTTTAATATTCATATTGATAACTGATGATGCATGATCAAATCATGATACGCCGTGGGCAATCAATCAGTTTATTTGAGACGCATAAAGAAAAATAGTTTCTTTGTCACTGCCTTCGTCGTCTGGCGCGGATTTCTTTGCCTGGTGGAGGACCACCAACAAAAGTCAGATCGAACTTTGACTGTTCGAGAATGTCCCAGATCTTATTAGGGATTCCGCCCAACGATAATTCAAAAGGGACATCAAGCACTCCTCTTGGCAGTGTCTGAATGGTCCACGCAGTGTAATCCTTGTCTCTGGGAGTAATTGTATCATCCCATGTCTCGAGACTTTTTGCGTCTTTATATACTGGCAGATAATGTCTTGCCTTTGGATCCTCAACCGAGTCCATACTTCTCCAGAACTGGAGTATCGGTTGTAGTATCTTTGCGGCTGATGATATTTTGAGTGTCCGTGTGACACGCATCTGTCGTGGGACCGCCACGACCCGCATCAAGTATAAGTCTGAGAGAGTGTCATCAGCGACATGTTGTTCCGCTGGTCTCATCAGATAGAAAACATTTTTCACCCATGCGATGGTTGCTATCGCATCGCCTTCCTTCCATCGCTCATGGACAATCTCAACGTTGCCCGCGTTTGGGTCAGTGTCCGTCCCCTCCTCCTCCTGGTGGACGTCCTTTGATCTCATCGACCTCATCGCCTTCCTCGGTTGGTCGTTGATAAGATCATTCCGCGCTCTCCTTAGCTGCGCCTCTGTGATCTTCTCCTTCTTTCCGCTATGCTCTCGCGGAGACTTGGACTGAGTCCCCACCGCGCTTATGCGGTCAGTCTTCTCCTTGCTGTCCACCTCACTCTCCTCCTTCTCAGCTATCGGTGCCCGATAAGCATCGTCTTGGTCTATGCCAGCCTCCTTGTGGATGGGCGGCACCTCTTTGAAATCATCCTTCATCCGTTTTAACGCCTCCTCAACGGATTCATCTTCCAGTAAGAAGGGATCATACTTAATCAGCCTTCTTACATTCACAATTTGCACCTTCCCTCTACCCCTGATCTTGTAATTCAGAGGTCCCGTCTGTTTCATAATCTGATAAGGTCCTTTCCAGTGAGTGAACAGCTTAGAGCTGACTCCCTTCGGGACTTGAGGATGGTACAATAGTACAATATCCCCGACCTGGAACTTGATCTGATCCAAGTGGGCTTGTCGCACTCCTTCAGCATCAGTCTTTCGGCGCTCCGCCTCTCTATGCGCCCTGACTATGTGTTCCGTCTCCATCTTCACTCTAAGTCTCATCCCAAACAACTCATCCGCATCCGCCCAAGTGTCTTTTGGGTGAAGGAGCGAAGTCGGGATATCAGGCTCACGCCCATATACTAACTGATATGGCGAGATTGAGCTCTTCGAGCATCCTAACGCCGTAGAGGGTAGACAGTTCATTGTAAACGCAAATGATGGTGCTGCCTCGACCCATGCTCTTTGATTCTCCTTCTTCGAGCAATACATCTTTAGCGAGGCTTTGAGGGGTCTGTGTACCCGCTCGATTTTCCCATTTGCTCGCGGGTTATAGGCAGTAACATATTACCATTTCATCGCGTAATACTTAGATAGTTTGTCGATGACATCGCTATTAAAGTCCGAGCCTCGATCAGAACATATCTTTCTTGGTACTCCGATCTGTGAGATGATCCTATGATCGATCAGCGCTTCGTCCGTCGTCTTGCCGGTAACGTCTTTGACAGGGATGATCCACACATAATTGGTGGCTCTGTCAATAGCCGTAAGGAGGTATTTGTAACCTTCCTTCGATTCTGGGAAAGGTCCCACATGATCAATGTGTATAAACTCAAACATCCCCGCATGAAGAGGAAATTCGCCAATCAGGCCGAAATTTGCCTTCAGCGGTGTTTTGTTTATCTTGCACGGGATGCATGCGTCCACCGCCTGATCTATCTCCTCCTTCATCTTCTTCCCCAGAATCGTCTCGCTACGAACATGTGAGTTCGTTGTCGACCCGGATGCGCCAAAAGTGGGCAATTGTGGGCTGCGACAAATATAAATCGTCTCAGACTCTCCGGTACCCAAAGGGTCCATTTGTCCGGCTGTGACGCATAGCGACCGTGAAGGCCCTTGTACCACAGTAGACCATCTCTCCATCCCATCTCCTTCATCTGATCTTTGATCGCTTTCGTCATCCGTAGCTCATCCGGGTTCTGATATAACTGTATCAGTTCTTTAAACTCCGGATCTTGAGCCTGTTGTTGCCTCCATGCGGTAGGCGAGGCTATATGATAGTACCATCTTCTAGCCGTACCCCGATTCTTTCCGGGTCATCGTCTAGGTCACTTCTCCGCTCTTGAGGAGGCTCCGCATAAACTTCCTGCGTCTCCTCTTCCTCTCTTATGTTCGCCTTCGCATTCTCATATACCTCATAGGACCACTCAGCGTCCTCCTGGGTATGTAGCTCACAACATATCCCGTAATCCGGGCCTTGTGAACTGTACCGTAGACCTGTGCGGTCATATCGGACTCCATCTCCACCGTGGACACCAACGCCGATACTTCTGAGTTTAACTCTAGCCTAGAGAGGCTATCAGCGACCACATTTCGCTTTCCCGGTAGATGGACCATTGTGAAATCGAAACAAGACAAGAACGCTTGCCACCGCGCCAGCCGTCCCGTCTGTTCATGATTCATCAACCATAACAGGTTACGATGATCAGTTCTGACAGTAAATTGAGGTCCTCCCCACAAATACTCTCTGAGCATCTTGAGGGCCCATACTACCGCCAACGCCTCTCTTTGCCTTGTGCAATAGTTTCTCTCCGCCGCACACAACTTCCTACCAATAAACATGATTGGGCGTAATTTCTTCTCCTCATCCTCTTGTTGTAATACAGCCCCAATCGCAAACTTAGATGCGTCTGTATCGACTACGAATTGTTTCGTAAAGTCGGGCATCGTTAGCACCAGTCCTCCGTCTTTCGGGTCTTTGTAAATGAGATCTTTGAGCGCATGAAACACTTGCAAAGCCTCTTCGCCCCACTTCTCAAAGTCTCCAAAATCTATCATTTTCTCCACTTTAGCCCATGTTGCACCCCAATCGGGTATAAACTGGCTATAGTATTGCGCCATCGCAAGGAATGAGTGCAATTCAGTGCGGTTCTTCGGTATCGGTCGATTCATAATCTCCTCCCTCTTCTCTTTGGATATCGAGACTCGATTATGGGAGATCTCGTACCCTAAGTATGTCACACTCGTCTTGGCAAGTTGACACTTCTTTAGATTGCACTTCAGGCCAAAAGCTCCGATGCGCCTGAATATATCGGACAAATGATCGATATGCTCCTCCATTGTGTTAGAGTATACGATAATGTCATCGATATAGCAAAATGCATATTCTCCCGCCTTCTGTCCCCGCCTTCTCATAAAGCCACCGTCAGACAAATCATCGTACTGACTGCTCAACATCTTCTGCATCGCCTTCTGGAAAAGTCCTGGGGCTTGCTTGAGGCCCATCGGAAGCACTTTCCATTGATATATTTCCATACCCACCACAAACGCCGTCAGCCATCTGGACTTTTCCTCCAGTGGTATCTGCCAGAAGCCATTCTTAAGGTCAATGACCGAATAGAATTTTGCATTCCGCAGTACTCTCCTTCCTTCTTCTAATGTCGGGAGAGGATTTCTCTCTTCCTCCAGCACCTTGTTAACACGAGCATAGTTAACTGTCAGGCGCCATTCTCCTCCTGGCTTCGGCACTATTCTCGGTTGTGAGACTATTGGAGATGTTGATCTCTCAATAAAGTCCTCATTGAGCAGCTGTCTTGCTAGCTCCTCCGCTATCTTCGCCTCATGTATACTCAAATTCGCCCTTCGTGGTGCCGGTGACGGCTCCGCACCCGGTATTTTGTAAATAACCGCAGTGAAATCTTCAGGCTTGACACCACCTGCATGTGGAGGGTCAAAAATTTCCTTGTTCGCCTCTAATTTGGCTTTTAAAAGCTCCTTCTCCTTCTCCGTGCCTACTCCTTCTTCCAATATTTTCCGCGCCGCCTCTTGAAAATCTTCATCAGACATCTGCTTATGTTGCTTGAGGGGTTCTCTGTCCTCCTCCAAGCCTAAGTCCTCTTCCGAAACATCATCTAGGCCCGTCTTTTCATACGTGACCGTGTCCGGCTCATCATCTTTACCGAGCTCCACCAGCATGTCAATGAGTCTCGCGTATTGCAAAGGAGCTTTACGGGTGTAAAAACCATCAAAGCATGTGAATGCTTGCGGTATCAATTTCAACTTGTCGAGGTCTCTGAGCTTCCGCTTGTATGCACTGCTCTGCTCACGAGTTCCCATACGACAAGCCACCACTAGCTGTTGCTTGCGAGAGGGTACCGGTATAGGATGATCAATAAGCCGGTCCCTTATTTCCTGCGCCCATATCGCCTTCTCATTATATGGCAGGATAATAGTATACGGCTTATTATTTTCGAATAAAGTCCGTAAGCATTTCTTCACTTCAGACAGTGAACGCGGCCACGTGGGCTCGTCACCCCAGAAATCAGTAATAAAACTTTTAATAGTTTCTGGTGGAGTATCCGGGATTCGCCCCGTTCTCCTTGGTACAAACGCCTCCCTTTTTTCTTCTCCTACTTTCGCATGGAAACAGTATCCGTTAGTAATATGGACATCTGTTCCTACTCCTTCCGCGAATCTCGCCAACGACGGGCTTCTTTGTGCGACACATATAATCTCCTCCTTTCGCTTCTCGATTAAGTCATCAATAGACTTTTTGTCCCAATGGCATGTCGGAACTGTGACAGTGCACACTTGGGATTCCCAATTGTCGGTCCAGGACAGTTCATCCGGTCTTACGACATGGGGGTGAACGTACACCTCAAGTGCCTCATGTGCGATGGCTATCTTTTTGTGATCCGTCGCTAGACTCAGCTCATAAGCCTCATAAGAGTCAGTAGCGTTGAAGGGATCAATATCGTTCTCTTCTCCTCTTTTTACTCCATATATCACTCGCCGTGCGGCGCAATCAATCACAGCCCCCATCGTAGCCAATTTGTCATACGATAGTAATATTGACCCGTGATAACCGGGGACGACATAGAGGTCCATACGGTATACTCGTGCGGATTTCAATTTAAAGGTCAGTGTGATGATTCCCGTGATATCCGTCCGGCTGCTCACTCCTTTGAGAGTGCCCGTTGACTTTTTCATATTTCCGTCCACCCAGTCCCGGTATCGATTAAAAAACTTCCGGCCGACAATATTAATATTCGCCATCGTATCATTACCAACTTTTAATATTGTCTTCAATGTTTCACAATAAAGTTCCGTATAACACAGAGCATCGGGCCTGTGTATATTGGCTGCGAGAACAAGAACTTTACGTTCCAAATTTTGGAGTCTTGTCTCTGAGTTTTTCAACTCCTCCTTCTTCTCCTCCTGCTTCACCTCATTAACATTTTTATTATTCTGCGGTACTGGTGCGTTTACTATTTGAGCGACATTGTCTTGTGGTACTTGAGTACACACATTGTCTTTTTGCTTGCCACCCGCCGCGACCGTAGACATTGAGTCTGTTCGTGGTTGTTTGCTTGGCCGAGGCGATACGTCTGCCATTGGCCTCCTCGCCTCCATTGCCAGTCTCGCCTTCCTATTTGCATCAGTTATCATTGGTAACCGTGCTGTATGAACGGGTATGAGACTACCTTGGGGCTGCAGTCTCTGTGTACCCACATCTTTGTTTTCACATAGAGGAAGCGTTGGCCCAGTCTGCACAACAGCATTAGAAAGCACTGTGACTTTAGGGTTAAACTTCACAGTCTTCTCCTTCCTCTCTTCTTCCCCCTCCAGTCATTCCACCACCTCGAAACGATTACCTTGAGTAGTGTCCGGGTAGGATGACGTATCGGTCTCCGAGGCAGTGTTGTAGGCCTGAGCTCGACCGAAATTCGGGTTGGAGCTTGCCCACGAGCATCCTCCTCCTCTGGGTGGGGGGGCTGGAGCTCGAACAGCTCTCCCTCCATAAGGGGTATATCCCCGACCTCCTCCTCTTCCTCTCTGAGGGGTTCCCTGCCACCTCGAGGCTCCTCTCCATGTTCCTCGTCCTCGTCCTCCTCCTCCTCCTCCTCGTCCTCCTGCTCCTGCTCCTCCTTCTCGTCCACTTTGAGAGGCCTTTAAGTTCTTTTGTCTCTCCCTTTCCTCCTTCTTCTCCTTCATCCTCTTCATGTAGGTAATGATTGCCTCTCGTAACTCCTCATCATCACACATATTGGCATACCAACCTTCGTTCACAGCGGCAATCTGAAGCATATTGAAAAGGCCCGGTTCCTTGCCTTCCGTCCTGCTCAGAAAATTTGCCCTTGCTGTTGGGTTCTGCCTATCATGATTGAAATAGCAGTCTCTGTTCTCCATCTGTGCCTTACACTGCAAGCCCGCGAACCACCTCCAACATGCGGTCTTCAGGTCTGGCTCTCTCTGTCTCTTCCAACCGGCAACTCTGTTTGTGTACGTGGCTTGTGCGCCAACAGGTACACCGCCTGCCTGTGCCGTATGTGCCTCCGTGAGCGAGTCCATGTTTGAGCATGCACTCATCACTTCTTGAAACAGTGTTGACGGAGCAACGCGTTGAACCGTATTTTCGAACACGTGTGTCTCGAGGAAGTTCTTGGACTTCACTGAGCTAAACGTCGAGCATTGTTGTATGAGCTGAGTAAGCTTGCTCGGGTTAACTGTGTGTAACGCCGAAAAGAAATAGAGGATGATCGACTTGCGGCCATAGAATAGCCCATACTAGGAGGAAACTACCTCCGTAAGGGTCGCCGCCAAGCCAACAGCACTCCTCAAACTCATCGCCACTGTCTCAAAGATTTCAAATCCTATGAGAGTACCAGTGCAGAGATGCTGGTATCCATGAGATTGAAAATATGAAATGAGTGTGGCCACCGCCAGTTCACACTGAGCGTCTAGGCCTGTTGCATTGTTTCTCTTAATCTCCTCCTTCTTTCTCAAAAACTTGTACTGTGTCAGATCAAATCCCTCCGAGACTAGAGATTGGTCAAAAACAGTAACAAGGGCCTCGTATTCCTGCGTTTCGTCGCAAGGAAAAGCCTTCATGCAGGCATTGATCTCTTTGAGCTTGCTCAAAAGCGAAGCATCAGAGTCTTTGTCTGAGCTCGTCTTGGCATATAGCATGAGACTTGCCACTCCTCCTTTCTTCCCCTTGAAGGCATTTATGATGTTCTGTCTGTCCTTCTTCTCCGTGTTTGTGACCACCACCGTAGTTGAGCCCGAGGGTGCAGGGGCTGGTGGGGCAGGAGCTGGTGGGGTCAAATATGTCGGAGGGTGTGTCTTTGCACCACTCACTTTTGCTTTCATTCTTTCCAGTCTCATCGTCTTCTCGAACTCCTCATTCTCTTTTGCCTTCTTCTTCTCAGATATCACCAGCTTTTGAGCATGAGTGATAAAGGCCACCAATTCAGAAGCAGATCTGAGAAAATTATATTTCTCCACATATTGGTCAACACCTGCTTTGTTGGCGACCGGTGGTGCGTTACTAAGTGATTTAAGGACAGAGTGATCCTTGGTAGGAATCCATCTCTTCCATGCCTCCTTGTGCAGTAACGCACCCATCAACAGTCTGATCTTAGTCAGAACTCTGTCGGTCTTCTCTAACTCATCAATCACAGGATGAGTTTCTCCTGCTGCCTTAATGCTTTTTTCCATCTCTGCCTTCCCCTCCTCCAAGGCCTTTATTTCCATTGTAAAAAAATGAAATATGCCACTCGAGTTTTTCGAACCCAGATTGGTCTTCATTTTTGTTACATCGACTGCCTCCTGACCAGTCGCGAGGAATCTGGCCGTTGCTCTTGGGTTTGTGTACTGGAGGTAACCCTCACATCGTGGGCCGTATGTACGTTCCCAAATCAGGGTTTGAGTGTACATCCAAAGATAGCATCGAGTAATTCAAGGTGGGTGTGTGTGTCCCCAAACTTGATATGCTGTATCTTCTTTCTCTCTTCTGGATCAGAGACCGGTTTGCCGAGGAGCTGTTCTGTGTTTGATAATAGGATATAGACATCCTTTTTAGCACGACTTTTCTCTCTTCTTTGATCCTGAGGGATCCACACATAGGTGTCCTTCTCTACCCCCATCTTGTTATCAAACTCTTCTTTAGTGAGGTCATAGTGATCTTGCACCCACTGTTGTTCCTCCACTGTGATCTCCTCTCCATCACTATGAATCAAGTCGATCATTTTTCGTCCTTCTCCTCCCGTGTAGGCAGGTGGTAAGGGATTACCATATGCTCCTCCTCCTCCCGTCTCTTCTTGTTCAAATCCTCCTTCATCTTCGTCTCCTCCATATCTTCCTTCATCATCCCAGCCCTCTTCTACTCCTCCTTCTACTCCTTCATCTCCTCCTCCTCCTTCATTCAATCCTCCTCCTCCTCCTTCATTCAATCCTCTTCCTCCTCCTCCTCCTGCTTCTTCTTCTCTTCTTTGATCTGCCTCCGAGAATTCACTCACTTCGGCGGTCTCTGTCGACATGATGTCGTAGTAGTGATCAACAGGAGGACAGTGTCAGCTCCTATGTTTGGTTTTTGTTCGTTTGTGTTCTGTTCCTCCTTCAGTCGATTGACTAGTGAAGAGAGAAACTAATAGAGAGGGTAGGATAAGATTCCCTGTCCTCTATGAAACACTGTTTGTATGTTTGTTTTTGTTTGAGAAAAATAGTCTTTGAGACTTTCTCCGATTTCTTGTTCTCCTTACTCAGATTACTTTCTCCTCCTTCTTTTCTATATTGTATCTAGTATGAGGCACTTGGACCTACACACAGATAGTAATAGAGAAGCTAGAAAAGCTCTCCTTGAGAAGTCGACAGTCGGTCGGATAGGTTCTCAGACCTACCTTTAGAAAACGACCAGAGATTTGCAAAAATACTCTGACGTATGTGTGAGATAATGCAGATAAATGCACAAACTAGAAGGGTAAAGTGTTGCGCTCCTGTCCCTATGCTTGTTTGTGTTTTGTGTGTGTTCCTTCACTCTTCTGTCCACCTCCTTCTTCTTGGTCTCTGTGTGAGAACAGCAAGAACGACAGAGAGTTTGTATCTGATGTCTCCTTGTGAGCACACAGATACTGATTGGGCTAGAGGGTACGAGACACCTGCTTGAGACCAATCAAATTATTTGTTTTGTGAAAGAGTTATGAGAAAGCTGTGTTGGAGTATTTGTTTTCGTCTGACGTCCCCGTGTGAGACAGGTCAGTGAAAATTCACTCTGTTGCCTGTGTGGCAAAGGAGAAAGAAATCACCCTAGTGATGTGGACTCCAAATGTAATGCCCCCAACGATAGCTCGTAAAAAGTCGGTAATACAACCAAACACAGTCCTCAAAAGATGAGAATGATGTCTCGTTATATTAGCTCAGTGAAGCCAAAAAGGAAAACGGCAACAGACCAGGAATAAAATGGCATCAGGTCCAATCCGGACAAAAATACTGAAAAACAAGCTGGTGCACCTGTCACCAGGAAAAGGTACTTTTTACCTGCTATCCGGGGGGTGATGCCTACACCCCCCATAGCTTTCTGTTCAGCAAAAAGTTCGGCCATCCTTGCGCCCACGTAAAGACGAAAGCAAGACGAAGACCACCGACCCGCACGCATGATCGATGAATCCGAAGCACCGAGCGAGAAGAGACGAGCTGCACCACCACGACGAAGCGAGATCCGGTTGAACCGACCACCAGTCGCGACTCCAGCCTTCTGCAGAAGCTCCCGAGCTGTGCTGACAAACGTGGCGCGATCGAGCGGGGAATTGTCAGAAAGACGGAAGTAAGGATAGTTCCCCGCCAAAGGGATCTTGAAAGCATCGCGACTTGACTCGAAGATCTTCTTCCACGCGTGGGGACAGACGAGCGGATTCTCTTGTTCTGCAAGGCCAACATCACAACCGCGGCGAAATGGGTCTTGCTTTGCGCCATCCAGGGTAACCATTATGAGACTCATGTCGTCAACAAGGCGCATTTGAACAAAGGAGTTGACAAGGAACCGGCACGTTGCGAGCGATCCAGAAGCTACTAACTCGCCTACACGAAAGAGTCCAAAGAAGCCCCAGACTGCCGCAGTGACGACCGTGGCCCAGAGATGACGAGTGGACTTGGGGATGTTGCGATCCTTGACTGCCCCTAGAGTATAGCTTGCCATAGCTTCTAACATCGGCAGCTCTAAGGTGAGACGGTTGTCGAGCTTGGTGCGCTTACTGCGCTTGATGCCTCGCCACGCCATCTCCACGAAGTGGTTGTCGGTGGGGTCATCTAGGCTCAACCGGAGGCAGAAGTCTCGGATTGCATACATATAAACCTTACAGGTGGATACCGACATGAACCGGCTCAACCAAACAAGAAAGAGAACGAGGAGTACAGGGTCGGGTTGCCACCAGACAGGACACCAGTGCTCCGTTGAGTAGGCGGAGCAGAAAGAACGCAACTTGCGGATGGCTGAGCTGTAGGCAGCACTGGTGCTATAAGAGACAGAGCACGCCATGACTTCCATCGCAGAGGTGACGAGCCAAGGTACTTCCGTTACTGCTGAAGAGGTCGTAAAGAAGGCTCGGACGGGTTCGACTTGCGCCAGGTCTCGGTCGCTTGGGCCATCTGAGCACGGGCCAACAAATCGACAATGTGAATGCGTTTACGCGGTTCTTGAGAGGCAGTGAGAGAAACGCCAAGAAGAGAAAGCTTGGAAGTCCAAGAGTCAATGAGACTCTTAATGTTTGTCCGAGGCGAGTAGCACGAGTTCAGACAGTGAGCAGCCGGGGCACAATCCGTGACAATATGAAACTTTCTGTAACCCAGTGCGACCGCAAACTCAAAAGCTGCAACGTAAGCACTGAATAACTCACGCATCGGAGACGAGTCGACTAGAGCCTCAGAGCGCAGAAGGGCTAACTCTTCAACGGACCAACAGCGAGAAACGAAAAGACATTTGGAACGAAAGGGGGCCATGGCAATGGCACCCCTCCCCCACTGCAAACCCTCCACCTCGCAAAAGTTCGCATCGGACCAAAGAGTGCACTTGGCGGGGTCGTCGACCCATATCGTCGAGTCCTTGTCATAAAGTCCCGTCTTAAGGAAGTCCGACAGCGGGAGACGGAAGCTGGAGTCAAGGAGAAGGCTGCGTGCCCACCTCGCAGCGTGGCAAGCTCTAGAACTAAAACGGCCACCTTTGCTACGCGATGTCGACATGGTGTTGAAAGCTATACGCATGTTTCCAATCGCTGGTCGAAGAAAAAAGAGCATCTTGGAGACAAAGCACAAAAGGCCCAGGAGCCGCTCGAAAGACTTGACAGAGTAGAAGCCGCCACCAGCGATGGTGTCCAAGGCGTCCAGAACGATCTTGCGCTTGTCAGAGGGCAGCTCTACGAACCCAAAGCCCTTGCGAGTGTCCTTGTGCCAACCGAGGGGGCGAAAGGACTGGCCAATAAATTCCTCGTGCCACGGAATCCCCAGAAACTTAGAGAGGCTATCGAATTTCAACCTGAGCGCCCTGGCTTCCTTCCAGGAAGCGCAGACGACGTCACTGTTGTCGACATAAAGCTTCAGACTTGTAGAGAAAGATGGACTCGAGGGCTCTAGCAAAACGATTCCAGCCGTCGGCGGCATAGACGCCCCCAAACCCGGGCACAAGAAGAACGAAGTACACAAGGTCGCCGGTGACGGGGTCTCTGCACGAAGAAACCTGTTGCCAGAAGAGCGAAGGCAGCAACGGGGTCTGGTTGTAAGCAGACTTGACATCTGCCCCAAAGACGACACAACCGGACCGGCTTGGATGATCCTAGCCATCTGCATGTCGTGCGTATAATACTCTACCCCATCATCCGTTCTCGGGCAAAGCTGATTGAAAGAGAGAAAACGGGGAAAGGAAAGGTCATTGATTAACCTCCTTTCTCCATTCTCAGGATGCCATTTATCTTTCGGGATGGCATGCTCACGCGTGACTATGGCTTGATGACAGCAAGCGTTGTTCGGAAAGGGAGGCCTCGTGAACGGGCCCGCCATGAAGCCTTTCTCAACTGCTTTCATGTTGGCGTAATAGATCTGACTGTTGTCTTCCTCTGAGAGGGCACGAGCAAGAGAATAATCGCGTAAGAATTCTCCTGTGCCTCTATAGTGGGTGTCAGTGCCCGTAAGGAATCCCTCAAGCCAAACGACCTCTGCTTCCGGCAAGCAAAGCTTAGCAAGGCCCACGATATTGTCTACTTTGAAGACAGATTTATATGGTTTAATAACACCATTCCAAACCGGCAAAACCTCACGTTTGCCCGGCTGAAACCTCTTGTCACCCTCATTGCAACCAAAGAAATGGATATTCCTACCTCTCCCCCTCTGAAACCTAAAGTCTACCAGAGCTATACCCCCGACCTGCAAGCCGCGAGAAGAGTCACGAACGAACCAAACATGCGTGGTGTGAGGTTCGAAACACAAAAGTTCCACCTTGCAGTGAAACCCTATCAACGCAACCACTCTGGCCTGCCGTAGCCTAGGTATAAGGGAGGAAAGAGAAATAGAGGGAGAGGCAGGAAGGATGAAAGACCAGAAGGGAAAGTCATGCCACCAGGTGTTTCCACTCTCCAACTCTGACAACAGAGAAGGGAGGGAATCAACGGACACGATCCCAGCTGTCAACAGATCAGAAGGCACAGAGGGGGAGACTGAAATCCCAACACTGCACGACAAAGAAGAGACCTTGGACGGGGGAAGAGAGCGAACCAAAGCGCCCATCTCTTCCTCAGCCTCAGTCTTGGCAATTATTCAAATCCAGCTAGGGAAAGGGACGAAAAAGGAAGCAGAAGTGAGAGAGGGAGAAGCAGAGAGGCTTGAAGGGACCACATTGCCTTGCAAGCCACTCTGTTCATTACACAGCACCAGAAGCTGCTGAGCAGAAGAAGAACTGGAACCCACCAAGGGGAAACTACTGGAAGGAGCAATACAAGGGGAGGAAGACAGAGAAGATTTTTGAAGGTTGGATGTGTTGCTGTAGCTGTTGTTGAAACTGTAGACGTTGATGAGGTTGTTGAGGTTGAAGTTGTTGTTGTTGTAGTTGATGTTGATGTTGATGTTGTTGATGTTGTTGTTGTTGATGTTGTTGTTGTTGATGTTGTTGTTGTTGATGTTGTTGTTGATGTTGTTGTTGTTGATGTTGTTGTTGTTGTTGCTGTAGTTGTTGTTGTTGTTGTTGTTGATGTTGTCGTTGTTGTCGTTGTTGTCGTCGTTGTTGTTGTTGTTGTTGATGTTGTTGATGTTGTTGATGTTGTTGATGTTGTTGATGTTGTTGATGTTGATGTTGTTGTTGTAATTGTAGTTGTTGTTGTTGTCGTTGTTGTTGTTGTTGTTGTTGCTGTTGTTGTTGTTGCTGTTGTTGTTGTTGTTGTTGTTGTTGTTGTTGTTGTTGTGTTTGTTGTTGTTGTTGATGACGTTGCTGTTGTTGTTGGAGTTGCCAATGCTGACTGGTTGCAAAGCTGATAGAAGGACAGGAAGAGAGAGACAAAAACGAACAAGGAGAGATAGAAGAAGACGTAGGAGAAGAGACAGGACAAGTACCCAACAAAGGGGAGATAGGTGACACTTGCCCATCTAAGGAGGAGGTGTGAAGCATTGAAGCCTCTTTGGAAATGATGGAAGAAGCTGAAACGAAAGGGGCTGTAGAGGTAGATGAGCTATGCCCTACAGCTTGAACATGAACGGAAGAAAGAGCTGAGTCACTTCTTGACGATGGGGACGAGAGCTGGAAAAAAGTGGAGCCGGTGGGCCCAGTCATATTAGCAGGTGGCACCAAGGCCACAGTACGAGAAGATAAGGAGTCGAAGTTAGTGGGAAGCTTGCTGAAAGAAAGATTGCCTCCTTTAGCAACTTTGACCTTGGTCGCGTGCTTGCGCCGACCTGGATCCCACGTCCTGCGAGTTGAGTCAGAAAGGGAGAGAGCAGTGGAAGAGGAAGTCTCACCTGAGGAGACCTCCGGCTGATGTAAGCCGACCCTGAGAGCTACTTGCTCCACTGCGGAGCTTTCACTCCCAGTGCCCCATCACTTGTTTGCCCTACGCTTTCCCCACTTCTCGTTGCCACTGTCCGGACAGTCCACTCGTTTGTGATCTTTGTTGTCAGGGCAGACCGGGCATTGGTGGAGGAAGCGGCAATCCTCCTTATAGCTACAGTCGCGGCCGTCTGCCCAGTTGAAGCACACCTTCTTCGACCTCTGGTTCTGCTGTCTAGCTTGTCCACCACCACGGGTATTGTTCGCACTGCGTTGTTGTTGCTTGAGGACGCCTCGGCCAATGGACTGGTTGGAAGAATGAGAAGGGGGGGGGGGAGAGAGGCTCGAGGAAGGCTGTAGCTAACACAAAGGGAAGGGTGCCCTTATGCCATTGCCCTAACGAACTCCTACCGCGTACTGCCTTGTCCCATCTCATTGTCGACTGCAACGTGTTCTTACGATAAGCTCGAGGTAACGGTAATGCTCCCACATGTCCTCAGCGTGCTGAGGATGATGTCTGGAGTACAGGACGACGAGCCTACGAACTAAGTCTAAGAACTTCTCAACAGTAACAGATTTGGGCTCCGACTCATGAGTTTCGCCAATGAGAGTTTTCTTTTTTGATGGCAGAAGCTCTTTGAGATTGATGTACTCTTTTCCCAACTTTATCTTTTTGAGTACGTCAAAATCTACATCTTCGGAACCCGGCAGACTTTGAAACTCTTGAGTCAATCTAGCCTTCTCATCTCCGGAAACAGATGTCAAAAGCCAAGTGCTGCGAGCAAGGAGGAGGAGTCAATACCTTTTTCGTTGGCTGCCTCCTTGATTTTGCGTTCCAGCTCCTCGTTGGTCTCTTGCAACTCTGAGAGCACAGAAGCATCGAAGCGGACAGTTCTGCCTTTGTTCCCAACTTGACGAGCATTGGCAAGCTTCGCCTTTAGCTCCTCTTGTTTCCGCAGAGCATCATCGATGGCATTCTGAAGTTCGATCTCTTGCTTCGTGCCTTTTTTCTGCTTCTTGCTTCGAGGCTGACCGGCCTCCGGCTCTAAGTCATCGTCGTCATCGACTTTCTGCTCTTGTTTCTCAACAAGCTCGGCTTGGACAATGAAGGGCCACTCAACTCCCTTGTCTACGATCTGAGATGCCATTGCTGAAGCGACAACCCCCTTACTGGAATTCCCTTTGACTTCTCTTACCTCAGTAAAGTATTCGTTATACAACTTTCGCAGATTTGTAGCGTTGTATAAGTTCTCGAGGTGAGTCGCAATTGCTTTGGCTTTCTGCTTCTTGGCCTTAGCCTCGTTGCTACCGTTGCTATTCCCCAGAATGCCATTCACGTCTCTGATTGACTTAATAAAATCATCACGTGAGACATTAGCATTCAAGGGAATCTTAGTAAGTTTCAGCTCGACAACCTGGTCGGTATTCGAGTCCCAAATCACTTCCCCTGATGCATTCAAATACTTCCACTTCTTGGATTCATCTTCCATACGAATCAAACCACGGGGGACTTGCACAGACCATTGATTTCCCTCTGTGTTGAGGCGAATAGTAGCCTGTTTATCAGTGAAACTCATCACGACCCCGGTGATTCGTACGGTTTCAGAATTTTGTCCAGATCTGTGAAATAAATCATCGTCTTGAACGTGATATGCTGCAAGAGTTGAAACAATGCTACCAACTTTGATTTTCTTTTCAATAGCATGCATTGAAGATAGTTTCTCTGACGCGTCTTTCGATCTTCCCAACTTTCCAACCTAGGCCTAACCAGACGCCGGATCAAACACGCGCCGGCTCCGCCGGCACGGCTACGCCGCGCCGACCGGACTACCGTAAAAGCGAAACGTCTCCTCGGAACTTTAACGGTGTTTAACTCCGGGCGAAGCCCGGAGCAAACCAGTAAATATGTTCGCCTATAATAATAATCACATCCCAACTTTACATCATCTCTTCACTGTATTAATGGAACTAGATTCAGAAACCAGTGCTCGTGCCGTTTGCACTGCGCACTTTGTTACCAGTTCAGTTTCCTCAGTAAAGACGATCTACGAAGTACGAACCACTGCGTAAACCCAAAACTAGAGTAATTTACTCAATCACCGGAATAATCAATATTGACCGGTCATAGTTGCAAACCGTAGTAGTACTACCAGCAACTCGCGTTGCAGCAATATGCACAGCCACCGCCTCCCCCTCGCATGTTTCTCACCTGCATATTCATCGTTTGCATCATATCCCGCTTACGCATATCCTGCACAAGCAATCTTTGCGACGCCACTTTCTCCAGCTTCATACACTCTACCATTTTACCCGGCCTCACCTGCATCTTATCAGACTCCTAGTCATCATACACGCAACGTTGATCAGTACGAGCTACCTCCACTGCGTTCTAACCAGAATGGAAATTGTCGAAACAAGCGCTCGTGCAAAAAGTGTAAACTTGATCTTTGAAAAATTCTCTGCGTTAGTGAGAGTTCATTATTGAGTTTCTTTGTGATCAGGCAGATACTGTCTACCACTAAGTCTTTACTCAACAATGACCATTTATATCTTCAGACAATAATATCTATATAATAATTATTATTTTATTCAAACTACGTTTAAGCGATATTAATGTCTATAATCGTTTCAGTGCATGGCACCAGCGCCGGTATTTTATGTTAAAAATAAGCTCACCCGGACTGTGTATCTGACCTTCCGGCTCCGCAACAATAAAGTTTGAAGTTAACAATAAAAAAATATACATAATTTTATTTACATAAACAGATTTGTAATTTCTATCTAGATTTTCCTTTGAATTCCTAGTTTTGAAATGAAAACAGGAGCATACACAAGCAAGGTAAAGTATGATGTTTCAAGGTAAAATTTTCCCAATAACGGCTTGCAACTACTAATCCTAAAACACCCCATAAGGATTAAAAAGAGTGACGTGATCGTGAGGGGGAGACTTACGCCTGGCATGCTCTATCGCTGGGACAATGAAAAGGACAAACCCCTCACCATAAACGAACGTTGCAACCCCAAAGTGAAAGAGAGGAAGAAGAAGACGGGGTAGACGGGGCGGGAATCCCCAAAATGAGAGAGAGTGAGAACAAGCAAGCGAGAGTAAGTGAGAACGAGGAAGCTAGAGGCAGCGTTTTATATGCTACGTATCCTGAGAAAGGTAAGAAGATTAAACCGATTGACATTTACGTCATACATCAGTGTAGTGGTCATAAAGCATTACTAAAGACCTATGCATTAGGCAAGGCCATGGGTAGAGAATTAACAGGAAGCGAGGATAGTGTTAGATTTTGTGAAGCCTGTATGATGGGGAAAGCTAAAGTGTTACCCCGATTGAAGGTTAATAGAATTAGGAGAGCGAGTTACCTTTGTGAGATTTTGCATGTAGACACTTCCGGACCTTGGGCGGTAATGTCAATTCACGGTAAGTACTATAAATTTTGCGTTACAGACGATTACTCGGGGTACATCAAAGATTATTATTTACGTTACAAGAACGAGTTTGTAGACTGGTTGAAGCAGGCGGTAGCGTGGATTGAAAGGCAGACAGGGAAGAAAGTCAGACAGATCACTTGCGACAATGAGTTCGATGTCCCAACTGAAATCATAGAGTGGTGGAAACCCCTACAATTCATTTGGAAGACTAGCGCTCCAGGTGATAAAGATGGCAACCCCATAGCTGAGAAGGTCAACGACATCACAGCCGGACCAGCCCGGGCCATGCGATATGAGGCTAACTTACCACCACAGTTTTGGGCGGAAATGGAACACACAGCCACAACCTTGCACAACATTCTACCAGCCACGACAGGACCTAGGAAAGGAACCTCACCTTTTGAGCAATGTCTAGGCTACAAGCCAGCTATCCGACAACTTAAGCCTATAGGATGTTTAGGTGTAATGTACATAGGAAAGCAGGTAGGCAAAGGCAACTATAGGGGAAAGCGTGTCATGTTACTTGGATATGATGTATTTAAGGAACTATACCGAGTTTGGGATGGTCGAAAGATCATCACAAATGTGCGTAATGTACGCTTTAACCACAATTTAGTTGGCAAGGATGCTCACCCACCCAGAGAAGTTAGATGGGACGACGAGGAATCTGAGGGGGAGAGTAGTGACACCGTACAGCTAGAAAAGTAGTGACACCGTACAGCTAGAACAGCCGTTAGACGAAACCGAACTTAAAGATGAGGGGGAGTTAGACAAACATGAGGAGTTACAGGAAGAAAAAGACATTCACCGTCCAGATTCCGGTCTCCCATCAGAGTCAAAGGTAGAACTAGCTGACGACAAGGCCCATGATGATAGGGCAACACCCGTCACATCGTTAGAGGCGCAGAGCCCCGAAGCAGACCACCCTAGTAGGAGGTACGTAGAGGGAGACGCGCCCACTAAGGGCCTCACTTGGGAGCAAAGTGACAAAGTCACATCAGCTAACATAGTGAGAGGGAAACGAGAAGCAAAGGTTAGGACACCAGTTACACAACCACCTCCAGAAAAGAAGGCAGCAGTAAAAGCAGCTACATTGACAGGAGAGAGAGAGAGAGTTAGTGTGCCGGGAGTAGCTTTCGGAGAAGAATGGGCAAAGGAAGAATATGGAGACAACTGGCAATCAGTTAAGAGAAGGAAAAGTCTTAGAACCATGCGAGAAGGGAGAGAGACTTAAAGTCCGTAAGACGCCTAAGCCCAGTCACTTCGTAGTCTTTGACGACGGTCAAGTAGAAAAGATGCTAGATAGCGAAATTAGAAAGTATCGGATAGATAGGATAAGACCCGTCGGAGAACTAGAGCATCCCGAGATGTCCGCAGAAAGTATCGTAGAGGATCAAACCACTGCGTTACTGTACCTGACATTGAAGGTACCAAAGGCAATCGTTGATGAGGGTTTAACTGCGAAAGAGTTGAAAGCAGGGATGGATAAAGAGATTGAAGCTCTAAAGTCTTTTAACTTTTACACGTGGGTAAGCCCTAAGGAAGCGAAAGAAAAAGGAGTAAAAGTAGTGAGACTAACATGGGTACATAAAGTCAAACTAGACGAAAAGGGACGTAAGTTCATTAAGTCAAGATTAGCTTTACGGGGAGATATGCTAGAGCCAGGAGTTAGCTATAACCCAGATCAACTGTTCGTACCCTGCGCCGCGCATCGCTCATTACTCTTTTTGTCTAAGCTTGCAGCATGGCATGGACATAGGCTATACGGTATAGACTTCAAAAATGCTTATCTAAATGCACGAATGCATGATCCTGTTTACACTTGTGCACCCGATGGGATAGACAGTGAAGAGCATGAAGGCATGATATGGAGAGTAGATGGAGCTCTGTATGGCGCGCCACAAGCTGGTAGGAGATGGTATGAGATCTTAGCCCCTAAGTTAGAGGAATTAGGATTCAGGTTACTAGACTCTGATTTATGTATGTTTGTTGAAAAAGATAAGCAGATAAGAGATGCTATCATTGGTATTTTCCATGTAGATGATCCTATTTTCTCAGCTCCTAACGAACAAGCGTATGACCGTTTCGCTAGTAAAGTAGAAAGGTTTTATCCTCTTAAGCGTTTGGGAGTGGCTAAGGAGTTTAAAGGGATAGAGACAGTTCAGGAAGGAGGACGCATTTATTGCATCAGAAGAAGTATCAGAAACAGATTTTAAAGGATGTAGGATATGCTGATGTTAGACCAGTTAGTACTCCTAGTGCAGAACATGAGCCCGAACCCATGGCAGAGACAAGCGCAGTTAGAAAGCATTCAATTCCTAGTCTGGTAGATAAACTTTTGTTTCTAACTAAGATGACACGTCCAGATGCAGATCAAGCACTGAATGCAGCTAGCGTGATGCAAACAGTAAATCCAGGACTTGCCTATGCTTTACTAGGTAGGATCTTCAGATATCTGAAAAGTTCGTATCGCGGTATTGCATTTCACGGGCCTAAATCGTCGCAAGAAGGAAGGACGTACCCCAAGATTACTTTGTGGCCAGATGCTGCGCATAAGGTCTGTAAGAAAACCGGAAAGTCACGTACAGGTTATGTAGTGCTTTGGGGTGGAGACCCGGTAGCTTGGTTATCGAAACGACAGACTAGAATTGCACTAAGTTCTAATGAATCCTGATGCGGAAATTTTCGCAGCAGCAGAGTGCATACGGGAGGGATTGGCTATCAGACACATCACAGAAGAATTAGGTATAGCACAGAAAGGGCCGATAGAGCTTTATGAAGATAGTGCACAGACTATCTTAGCAGCAGAGAGGGGAATGTCAGGACCACGTACTAAACACTTACCCTTAGAACTGCACTTCATTCATCATGCACAGAGAGACAATGAGATTAAGTTTGTAAAGGTAGGAACTAAGAAACAAATAGCAGACATACTAACCAAACATGTTCGTAAGGACCAATTCGAATATCTCGTTAGTAAATTTATGGTAACACTTGATCCATAATTTTACATCTCAAGTCTGCAAACTCACGCAAAATACGCAAATTTACGCAAAGCAAACTTATGTTGTTCTTTTGTGAGTTTTCTCTCTATGAAGTGTGCAGGAAGTATTTTGCGCAGATAGTTGAGCGGCATCTTTTGGCGTTGTTCCCGTTGAAGTAGAAGTCGAGCGCGAGAACGAAGCGCGTGGATTATCCACCATCGGTCGTTGATCGCGGCAAGAGCGGGAGAAGGGCATCAGCCGACAGAGCGGAATTCGGCGGGAGTAGTTTTGTATTGGCGGAATGGCGAAATTAACTAATTATATTGGACTCATGGAGTCAATAATGTAATTCAGTTTACGTACTGATATGGTCATACTTTAAGGACCTACTGCTATTGTTTTAATCGTATCGAGATGCCATCGCGGCAAAGAAGCAAAGGCGGGCGGACTGGAACAGGACAATTTTTCAGTTTTGAGACTTAACTATTATTTCAGGTTGTCAAACCGATTTAACTATCACTTCAGTTTTTCAACCTAAGGGCCATTATCGCAATATACTATAGTTATTAATGGTAGATGTATTGATTACTTATAACTTGCATTATCGACATAGAACTAAGGGGGAGCGTTGGTAGGACAACTGCCGTTTTACTTTTAGTAAGAACTTTGTGACTGGTAAGTAATTTATTCGTATAGCAGAGTGACCGTTTAGTTATAGTCAATTATTGTAACGGACGTATTGGTCCATACTGGCATTCAGGATTGGACACTGACAATTGAGTAATAATTACAGTCGTGCGGACTTTATTTCAGTTTCATTATTACCTTTGAGTTTGCCAGTTCTGCTATCTACGTGCGGATTAAAAGTGTCGATTGGTATCATGGCTTCTAACGGAGTCTCTCAGCAAACCGGCGTCTAAGGTATTAGGTCCGTGAGTGACCGGGTATTTACCTAATCAACGACCTCAAACCACTTACGGGAAGAAGAGAGTCCTCTTCTTAACCTGTGGGAACAACCCGTCAGAAGTAGCTCACTGCCGGTTTCTGCCAAAAAGCAGTGTGTGAGAACCCTCAACAGAAATGGAATCAGGTGTGTGTGGAAAGTTGGGACCGCACGGACACAGAAAGTGGGAAGTCAATGCGTGATAAGGATGACGGTGCAAGGTTGCGATTTTTGTTCTCACCACGAAGGTACAGAGCAGGTAAGGAGAGACATATTGGCTGTTATTAGAGCACAGTTGAACAGGGAGAATATTCCGTTCAAAGGTGCCCTGATCATGATTAGCCCCGATGGAATGGGTCCTACGTCAGTGGACTAGGTTAGAACAGGAACCCTCCACTACCCGCTCTACCCCTCTCATATCATCCTCGAGCACCTCAAACATCGCACCATCTTCTTCTACATGCCATATGCACTCTACTTCAGCTGTACAACGTTCTAACCTAAAGACAGAGACTCTTGAAGGGTGAGAACGTTGAGGTTGCAGTAGAGGGAACCACTCAGATAAGACTGGGCAAGAGAGAAAGGTGAGGGAGAGACGATGCTTGATGAGGACGACAACGAGAAAGATTCACGCACCTTTTCCCCTAAGTTCTCCTCTCCCCCTAATCCATCCGTACAACGCTCAAACTCTAAGCAAATAGGATGATAGGTCATTGTATTAATAATGATTATAGTGCCACTGTCTAACATTATGAAAAAGAAAAAAATTTATGTTGAATCATAGTAGTTTGTGTGTTAACTTGAATGTCGACAATTATACTATCAATTATTAATATTGGTGAATGACCCAACTTGAAGTTACCGTATGCTCAAAATCTTACGCAGTGTAAGTCAGTGTTGAAATTGCGAATAGCACAACTTGAAATTGTTTAATTCATTCAACAGCACGAGTACTGCGACAACAGTCACTCAGGTTCGTATTTTCATCTATCCCGAGCCTGAGGTTGGTCGGCGGCGGTGTAAGGCGGCTCGACTTCTCGCGCGCAGGGGTGAGCGCGCTCGGGGGGGAGAAGGGATTATGCTGGCCCACCCGGTATATAATGTCAATACTTACCGTTCCGGTCTCTCGGTTACTATGATCCCTTGTCTCAGCCGAAGTCTACGGAGTCAGTACTTTAGGTATTCCTTAGTCTTCATATCGTCAGGACAGTTATCGGCTATTAAATATTGTACTATTGTAACAATATTTTATTAATCAGTGTTTGCGAAGTGGTATCAAAAAGATAGAATAACAGAATGAAAAAAAAGAAGGAAAAACCAAGGGGTGAGAAAGAAAAAGAGAAAAATTGAGGGACTGAGAAAGGAAAAAAAAAAAAAAATCAAAAGATAAAAAGTGTGAAATAAAAAATAAAAATAATAAAACACAAAAGATGTGACAATGTCACACTGCTAGAAAGAGTGCACGTTGTATTATTTCGCAACTGACAAACAGTCTGTCAAGAAACGATACTGAATAAACTGGAAGCGATCCAGAGTCTTTCGGTAAACTTCCCTGACCTCGGAGATATTCTGAGGTCAATTGACAGCAGTGTGTGTATTCAATTGAATGCTGGTTGGTTATTTCCTCGCAGGGGGTTAGTCAAGACTTACAATTGACGGATTGATTGTACAGTGTGATAAAATTGCTTACACTGGGTTCGAGCCAAAACTTCCTCAGTAGCCTGCTTACGATACTTATCCCCATTTCAACTCAAGAGAACACACGACCGCCCCCTGCTCAGACAATCATGAGTCCAACGGACCTACACATATTTTTTACAACAATTGCCAGCTTTGAGCAAGTAAGTTCATATTCAATGGCTGCAACACTGCTGTCTAGAGAAAAGCAGCTTGGATGTCTTGAATTTCGACTCGACAGATGGGGCAATTGCCTCCGACGCCAAGCGGAGCAGTTACAGAGCACTCTGCACATACGCAGATGTGGCCGCAGGGATCGAGGCGCCTCGAACGATCTTTCTCTTCGCAGACCAAGCACATGCGCAGCCCGTCAAACTCCGCGGCCGTTTCCAGTCGCGCCTTCTCGGAACGTAGCTTATCCGCCTCCGCCTGCTCCACCAATTGCAACAATCGTTTGTTTTCTACCACTAGTTCCGCCTGTAGCGCGCGCAGTTTTTCATCCGCCGTTTCTTTCGCAGCCAGAATTTCCCTGGACTGTGCTCGTTCCTGGTGAAGCTCTCGCTCAAGCTGCTCGCGACTAGCCTGCGCTGCATGCTTGTACGCTTCCAGCTCCTCAAGCAAACGGTTTCTTTCCGCTTGCAAATGCTTTTCTAGCTGCCTGCGCTTCTCCTCTTCCTGTTGCTTAGACGCTATGGTCTCTTCCTCCATCTGCTGTCGCTCTCTTTGTAGTCTCATTTCCAGTTCCTTCCGCTTCATTTCCGCATCGACCCTGGTCGCCTCGAGATCAGCGTGCAAGCGGACTCGTGTACTCTCGAGTTGCTTCTCTAGATCGGCTCGTCGGGCCTCCACATTCTTGCGGGCGCTTTCGGCCGCACTTTCCTGCGTGGCCAGCTCTTTCTCGAACTTCACTTTGATTTCCTGCTCGAACGTCTTCTTTTCTTGCTCCAGTCTGGTAAGGTAGAGAGACTGGGGCAAGGGTAGGTGTGGCTTGATGGTGAACGCGGTGGCGTGCCGCCTGTCTGCCGTGGTCAAGAACCGAGGATCTGGCCCCACAGCCAAGAATTGCTTGTAGTACATGTTGAGCAAGTAGACTGTGTCCCCGTACTGAATGTTTCCCGATCGACAGTGTTGGGGATGCGAGGAGATCAGTCGCCACTGGTAGCAAGCCGGGTAGGCCTCGTCGTACCTGCTAGTGTGCGCATAGAGATTGCACCACGCCCTTAGGTGAGTGTCATCGGCCTGCCTTTCTAAGTGCACGATCATCCCCATTTCCAACGCCTAGCAGCCGCAGCGACACACAGTCGCACATCACGACAGTGGTTGCACGAGGGGAGGAAAAATGATGCAGACCTTTGAACCTTCCTCTCCAGGCTTGTCGCGCAGCGAGGAAATTTTCCAGCCCAGCGGTTTGGCGCTATCCACACTCTGTAAAGTGGGGTAGTAAAAGGCCTGTGGGACGAGAGCAAGGCTGTGCCACCAGTCACCTATGCTGACACAGCGTCCAGTCTTGACGTCGTGCAGCTCCACCTCTTCGCCAGAATGAACCGTCAAAGCTTCCTATGTATATATTACATCACATTCTATTTATGCAAATGTATATGCACATGGAAAAGTAAATGTCTTTAACGGCCTAGAAATTTTCCCTCTTTTCGTCTCTCCCCCTCCACTTTCACCTCATCCTTCATTCCCACTTCTCAAACTCTTCCGCATTCTCCCTTCACCCTTCCACCACATCTTTCCATCTTCATCCTTCCCCTGTCCTCCTTCCTCACCCATCGTCAGCCTGAAAATTTCCCGTGCGCTCCTTTGCCCCAACTCGTCTTCGCTTCCGCCTTCATCCTTCCTCGTTGATTCTCCCTCCACTCTTCACCATTCTCCCTTCATTCTTTTTCTCTTCCACCTTCCACTTTCCATCTTCACCCATACCACGTCCTCCTTCACTCATATCCACTTCTCCCTTCCCACTTCACCAGGAACAAGATGGAAGGTAGAAGGGGGAAGGTGAAGATGGAGACGGAAGTAGGAATTAAGAAGCGCAAGGAACAAAAAAACAGGACAGAAAAAAGACCCTTGAAGGTGGTTTTAAATTATAAATATTTTCTTGAACATAAAATCCAAGTACATGTGTTATTCGGTACCGGATTTTCTTCAACGTCAGTGCCAGGCAAAGCATCAGGTATGCGTGCCTGTCGCTTGGGTGCCTGCAGGTCCAAGGTTAAAATTTCAAAACAAAACAATAAAAATAAAGTTCGAAACAGTCACATGAGATATTGGATGTCGTGTCGGGATGGTGATATAAACAATTACAGAAACAAAATCAAACAAACAAGCAAGCGATTGAAAGTCCTAAAACTTGGAGCAGAGGATCTTCTGGTGAAATATAAATAATGACAGACACAAATCAAACAAACGAGCAAGCGATTGAAAGTCCCAAAATTGGAGCAGAGGAACTTATCCTGAGGGACTTACATTTATGACCGACAAGTGGATTAGTTTCCACGTTGAATTATTTCCTTCCTTTATGTAACATTTGTCCCCCGCCCCCGCCTCCCCCCCCCCCCCCCAAAAAAAAGTGGATTTGTTTCCACGTTGAATTATTTTCTTCGTTTATGTAACATTCCCCCCCCCCCCCCCCCCCCCCCCGCCCCCCTTTCTTTACTCCATCCGTCTATGAGTAACTGGAAGTCAGGCAATAACCAGTTGATCATTTTAGATTTTTTACTCAATCGCATGGAAAAAAGAATGACTTCACACAGGAAATAAATACTACTGAATAAACTAAATAAATAAAGAAAAATAAACAAAGAAACAAATAAGAAATAAATCAACACAGATAAAGTTTTACAATAAATAAACCAAGACAACAAAAGCAAATGGAGATAAGAACGAACAATAAACAAAATGTTCTTAACAAATAAATAATAATAATAAAAAATAAACAAAATAATAAATAAATAAATAAATAAATAAATGAATAAATGAATAAATGAATAAACGAATAAATGAATAAACGAATAAACGAATCAATGAACGACACAAAGCAAAGAAAAATCATTAAAGAAGTAGTTTAAAGAAAAAGATGAAATAAATGTAAATGTAATAGATAAAATAAATGAAATGAATGAAATGAACATAAAAATAAAATAAAATAATATTTAAAAAAGGAAATAAATAGAATAAATAGAATAAATATAATAAATGGAATAAATAGAAATAGAATAAATAGAATAAGTAGAATAAGTAGAATAAGTAGTTTTTCGTATGCGATTGTACAATACACATATGCCAAGTATATATTTATATACTAGTATATTATTTCATTTATGGATGCAAGTATACACATGCATCAATGAGAATTATATGCAGTTGTGCGTAATGATGATCGAAGAATTGTAGTTGTTGTTGTTGTTGCTGTTGTTTTGTTGTTCTTGTTGTTGTTGTTGTCGTTTTTGTTGTTGTTGTTGTTGTTCAATTTAATAATAAATAAA